>JACCIX010000635.1:0-46135 GCA_025506515.1 Flaveria trinervia | reverse complement strand
TACCAGCCCCAGCCTCATCAAGGGCTTCCACAATAATCCCTTTGTTGAATTGCTCAGACAGACAATTCTGGTGGCTATAGCCAGAATGTTGTCCCTGGTCCACGCGCGAATCTCCATTAACGATCTTCCTAAGTATTTTGCAATGAAGCGGATCATTATTTCCAATCTCTCTTTTTCAAGAGCATCATACCCTGCCCATCGGGTTTGTATCTCTTGCACTTCCAACGTTCTGATCTCACTATCCAGTGTGGCTGTGTCAAACCCCTGCCTGAAGAGTTGTTCAATTATTTTATCCATGGATCGGCTGTGTGTAGTGTCAGCTTCTTTTACCAGCTCCTCCAAGGATTTGTCGTCAGCAGTATGATCATCAGCACTTTTCTTTCGCTTGTAAGTGAGCAGAGGTTGCTTTTCTTTCTCCTCCTCTTGGGCTTGCTTCTTTTCCTTCTTTTCTTTCACTGTAGTACTCTCCCCCTTTTTGGATGCATTGGAGGAAGGGTTTTGTACCGCAGAAAGAGTCTTTTGTACAGCAGCATCAATCAAGGGCTGTAAAGTTGTGATCGCTGATCCTGTCAAATGGTATCAGAGCAGGTTAATCATTGATCGATCTAATAATTGATCATTGAAACTTGTGATCGCTACAATTTGTCTAATTCCTATTCTTATTCTGCTGCTTTGAACTCTAATACATCAAACTTGTGATCGCTGATCCTGTCAAATGGTATCAGAGCAGGTTAATCATTGATCAATCTAATAATTGATCATTGAAACTGCTATTCAAGATCTAAGTTGATTGAATTAGTTTTTGTTTTTGCAAGAAACGGTTATAGAGATTGAATTTTCTTTATTTCTGGTCAGTCATCCTGAGATCTTTTCTTGGTTTTCATTGAGTTTGTTGTGGTCTGTGTAAAACTTTTAAAAGCTTGAATTAAATTGTTTTTGAACTCAAAACGACCACTCCCTCCAATGATCCTCACAATACTGGTTCCTCAACCAAGCCACCAATGCTGGTTAGGAATGAGTATAACATATGGCAACGACGAATGCTCCATCACCTGTCTGTTAACAGCGCAGGTTGTTGGACATCAGTGGTACATTGTCCACACAAGCCTATGGTGAATAACCCGGAAACCAATCAAATGGTTCCGAAAAGGAGGGAGCAATACTCAGATGAGGATAAGAAGTTGCTTGAAATTGATGCAAAAGCCATGGAATTCTTGCCATGGCACTGCCCAATGAAATCTATTCTGGGCTAATGCATCATGAAACTGCCCATGACCTCTGGAATGCCTTGAAAGAACAATTTGGAGGAACAGATGTGGTCTTGGCAAATAATAGAGAAATTCTTGCCCAACAATATGAGACATTCTCTCATAGAAAGGGTGAGACACTGACTCAACAATATGAGCGGTTCTCTTGTTTGATCTCTGAATTAAAAATGGTCAAACTTGAGTACACAAATATCCAGATGAATAACAGATTTCTCAGATCACTGCCTGAGAGATGGGACACATATACTATTGTCCTACGCTCTAGTGCTAGTTTGGACAAACTATCTCTCACCCAACTCCATGGGAAACTGCTCACGTTTGAGAGAGAGATAGAACAGAAGAGAAAGCTGTCTTCATCTGGAAAGCTCACTGAAGACTTTGTACCAGGCAACACTGCCTTGGTGGGTCATGAGTCAGAATATGCTTCATCTGAATGCCAGTATGATGAGCATATTAATTTCTCTTCAAGCGCTTCTGATTCCGCATTTGTAAGTGTTGATGGTTAGTTTACTGGGTGTAATAATGACAATCTATGCATCATTATGGATGATCTCAAGGGGATTGCTGATGATGACTTAGAAGAGATGGATATTTTGAGCCAAATGGCCCTGATAAATATCAGATCTCAGAAGTTCTATAAAAGAACTGGAAGAAAATTCCCAAGACTCTCTGGCAAAACCAAAGTTGGTTTTGACAAGAGCAAGTTAAGGTGTCACAAATGCCAAAGGCTTGGACACTTTGCAAGAGAGTGTAGATCAACTGGATCTAACTCCACTGCACCCTTTGTGACTTTTCCTGGCAATAGTCAACAACACAGAGGGCAACATCCTGTCACTTCTAGTCATCATCCTCAACAACAATCTCTGGCATATTTTGTTACTCAGGGTCAAATGCCATATTGTTACCCCTATTATTACATGCCACAGTCAAATCAAGTTCAAGTTCCTATGGCACCACAACCTCATGCACTACCAGAACCTCAGCCATCCCAATCTCATCAACAAACTCAACCTCAACAACACAGCTTCTTCACCCCAGGAGTTGTTGACTGGAGCAGTTTACCAGATGACATGTCTGGTCATGACCAACTGTTCTCAGGTGCTGGTCAACATGGTGGTGACAGTCCTTTTGGGAATCTAGCTCTTATGGCTTTGGAGTCTGCTGATACTTCATTTTCTAATGCCTCTACACCTAAGGTATCATAGGTATCCTCTGAGGCAAAAGCCAAATTATGTTCTGAACCATGCATAGCAGCATTTGCTTCCATTAGAGAAGCAAATCTAGCTTTAAATAATAAGAACATTGAGCTAGAACAAATAATTTCCAAAAACAAAGCTGAATTTGAGTCTGTACTTAAAGATAAAAATGATGAGATTTACAAACTGAAATGCCAAATAATTGATGATAAGGCTAGAGAAGAGGTACTTCTAGAGAAGTACAAAGATCTCAAAAAAACCCTTGCAGTTACCCAGGTAGAGTGTGATAGATGGGTACAATCATGCAAAGGTTTTGAAATGCTTCTTAGTAAGCAATCTGCTTCCAATGTGAAGTTTGGCATTGGTTACAATCACACTGCTCCACCTACAGATTTTACTCCAAGAGCAAAAGTAGAATCTGATGGTGAGAGTGATAACCAATCCATACATCATGTGATCTACCTTCTGATACAGCACAATCGAAGTAGCAGTCAGCATCAAGCCCTCTTTGAACCTATCAGCTGATGTTGATGGTTCAAATGCTGACACTCACATGATCAATGAGTTGATCAACTCAGAGTTAATTCTGAAGGTCCTGAAAGGACTAGAGAGCAGGATTTAGCACCTGAAGTTCAAACTTCAACTGCTGTCATACTGAAGAAAAAACTGTCAGTAGAAAGAGTTTGAAGACTACTAAAGAGGCTGTCAAGATAGCAAACAATGCTTCCAAGCATTAAAGAACAAGTCTTCAGTTGCTTCACCCCTCTTTAGTTGATGATCAACCTAAGATGAAGAAGAACCATGTGAAGTATGTGGTTTGTTCAATCATCTTACAGATTGTTGGTACAAAAGAGGTTCCAAACTCAAACAAAAAGAAGAAATTAAAGAGAAAATGGTAAAAATGAAAACTGAGTTTGAGACCACATTTGTATCAGTATCAGCAACATCAAATCCTGTAACCCTTAAGTCCTCAAAGAAATCCAAAAGGGAAGGGGTTAAACAGGTGACAGTTGAGGGTGCTCAGAAGAAGAAGGCAACATAGGAACATATCAAACTCCACTGGCAATGTGTCTGATGAGCTGAAAGCTTTATCACAGAATCAGACACAGCTGGTTATGATGGTTAACATCTGTTGGGTAGAGTTAACCAACTAGATGCTCCTATGTTGAAACCACAGAAAAGGAGATCCAAGCCAAAGGACTCCTCTTCTACACCATCTTCTTCCTCTCAGGCTTTGTTTCAAATAAATTGTTAGTTTACCATCTATTGATGAGACCAGGCCGAAAACCAAAAGGTTTAGGTCTCTAAAACTAACTGATTGTTTATGATTGCAGGGTTCTTCAACATGCCAAAGTAGCATCTGGTATGTAGACAGTGGTGGATCTATGCACATGACTGGGAACAGCTCTCTTCTTCATGACTACTCTCAAGGAAAGAAGGGATTTGTTTCTTTTGGCAATGATGCTAGGGGTTACATCATTGGTAAGGGTTTTGTCTCCAATGGAGAAATCAAATTTGATGATGTTAATCATGTGGAAAATCTCAAGTACATCTCTTGAGTGTCAGTCAAATGTGATAAAGGCCATGTTGCTCTTTTCACCAGTCAAAACTGTAGGATTCTGTCATCCAAAGTTTTGCACTTGATTGACAAGGTGTTGGATGATCACACTCTCCTGAGAGCCAACAGGACAGGAAGAGTGTATGCCTTAGATCTTTCTAGAAAATAGATCTCAAAGGCAATCCTTGCCTATTTTCCAAAGCTTTTCTCAAGAATCTAAACTGTGGCACAGAAGGCTTGGTCATGTTAATCTCAAAAACATGAATCAGCTTACCCACAATAGTTTAGTCAGAGGCTTACCAATAAAGGAGTTCCACTGTATGAAACCTGCACTGCTTGTTTAAAAGGAAACAGCACAAAGTCTCATTCCCTCCTATTGAAGTGCCTAAGTCCACTGCCTGCTTGCAATTACTGCATATGGATCTATTTTGTCCTGTGAGAGTAATGAGCATGGCAAAGAAGAAATACTGTCTGGTAATTGTGGATGATTACTCCAGATTTGTATGGACTTTCTTTCTACATTCAAATGATGAGGCTGCTCAGAAGATTATTCACTTTGTGTTGTATATTGAGAAGCAGTATTCCCTTCCAGTCAAGTGTATTAGGAGTGACAATGGAACTGAGTTCAAATCATACACTTGATTACTTCTATCTTTCAAGGGGATCAAAAGGCAGTTTAGCATCCCAAGGACTCCAGAACAAAATGGAGTAGTGGAGAGAAAGAATAGGACCCTCATTGAAGCTGCAGGTCCATGCTGGCTGACTCAGGTTTGCCACTGACCTTTTGGGCTGAAGCTGTCAACACAACTTGCTATGTGCAAAATAGAGTTTTAGTAAATCAGAGGTTGATGAAGACTCCATATGAAGTTCTCCATCATTTGGCTCCTCTGATTTCATTTTTCAAAGCATTTGGGTGTCCCTGTTTTATCTCAACACAAAGGATCAACTCCATAAATTTGATCCTAAGGTGGATGCAGGGTATTTTGTTGGTTATTCATCTACTTGCAAGGCATACAGAGTCTTTAACTGCAGAACAAAGATGGTTGAAGAAACTCTACATGTTAAGTTCAATGAATCTCCAAAGGACAAGATTCCACAAAGCCCTGTGGAGTTATTTGATTTGGACATACTGCAATACGTTCCTTATCAAACTCCTGCTTTGCTCCTGTCACAGTTCACCACCTGGTGGTACTGCTGATGATGATGATGATTGCAGTACTCACCCTCTCAGGTTTAGTGATCAGCTGCCTGATTCAGCTAGACCTGATGTTCCTGTAGCTCCAGTAGCACCATCCACAACAAATGCTGATGAGATCTCTTCGAATTCAACTTCCTTTGAATTACCATCCATGGATTGGTTTCAAGGAAATGATTCACCATCACCATCTGTTACTGCTGAGCCTGCTACAAACACTTGCACAGATCTCATTGTGTATCAATCTGAAGAATCACCCTATGTCTCAAATCATTGGTGATATCACTGCTGGAGTATCAACACGAAGTCAATTGTCAAATTTCTGCTTCAATGCTCTCTTCATCAGTCAGCAAGAGCCAAAGAATTATCACATTGCTTTAAAGGACAATGGATGGGTTGATGCCATGCAGCTTGAGCTTCTTCAGTTCAAGAAACAGCAAGTGTGGGAACTGGTTCCTCTACCTCCAGGTAAGTGTGCAATAGGCACTAAATGGGTGTTTAGGAACAAAACTGATGAAAATGGGCTTATTGTTAAGAACAAGGCCAGACTGGTTGTTCAGGGGTTTGCACAAGAAGAGGTATTGATTATGATGAAACCTTTGCCCCTGTAGCCAGACTGGAAGCAATTCGATTGTTTTTAGCTTATGATGCTTATCAAAACCTTAAAGTTTTTCAAATGGATGTCAAAAGTGCATTTTTGTATGGAAAAATTAAAGAAGAGGTTTATGTATGTCAACCTCCAGGCTTTGAGGACAATAAACATCCTAATTGGGTGTATAAGCTTGATAAGGCTCTTTATGGGTTAAAACAAGCTCCTAGAGCCTGGTATGAGACATTATCAAACTTTCTCTTGGAAAATAATTTCACTAGAGGCTCCATAGTAAGACTTTTTTATTAAGAAAGTTAGGCAGCATAATCTACTCGTTCAAATTTATGTAGATGATATCATTTTTGCATCCTCTGATCCAAAGTTGTGATGCTTTAAAGTTGATGTAAAACAGAAGTTTGAAATGAGTGCCATGGGAGAATTACAGTTCTTTTTGGGGTTGCAAATCAAACAAAAGGCTGATGGAATTTTCATTCATCAGTCCAAATACACAAAAGATCTTTTGCAAAAGTTTGATTTACAAAACTGTAAGCCCTGTTCTACCCCCATGTGCAGCACCACACAACTGGATACAGATCAGAAAGGTAAAGTGGTTGATGAAACACTTTACAGATGTATGATTGGGTCCTTGATGTATTTAACAGCTTCTAGACCAGATATTATGTTTGCTACATGTGTTTG
This sequence comes from Flaveria trinervia, assembly GCA_025506515.1. NCBI lineage: Eukaryota > Viridiplantae > Streptophyta > Magnoliopsida > Asterales > Asteraceae > Flaveria > Flaveria trinervia. The sequence continues at coordinate 39,630 of JACCIX010000635.1, read as the reverse complement.
TGCTAGTTTCAGGCTGCACCTAAAGATCTCATCTGATTGCAGTCAAGAGGATCTTTAGATATCTGCAAGGCACTCCATCTCTAGGTTTATGGTATTCTACTGGACATTCTGGTAAATTAGTTGCTTTTTCTGACAGTGACTATGCAGGGTGTAAGTTGACCAGGAAATCAACTTCTGGTGGATGTCAATTCCTAGGCAACTGCTTGATTTCTTGGCAGAGCAAGAAACAGACCTCAGTTGCTACATCAACTGCTGAAGCAGAGTACATTGCTGCTGCAAGTTGCACCTCTCAGGTACTCTGGCTTCAGAACCAACTTCTGGATTATGGCATTACAGAGACTAAGACTCCATTGTTAATGGATAGTGCTTCAGCTCTGTGTATTGTCAAAAATCCAGTCCAGCACTCTAGGACCAAACATATAGAGATCAGACATCATTTTATAAGGGATTGTTTTGAAAAAGGTCTGATTGATCCTAAGTTTGTGCCTAGTGCTGATGAGCTTGCAGACATTTTTACTAAGCCTTTGGATAGTTCAACTTTCCAAAAACCTGGTGTTAAGGCTTGGATGCTGCAGCTAGAATAAGTGACAACTACTGATGATTTTAGTAGTAATTACTGGTGATCATTGGTACCCATGTCACATATAAGTACTGATGAGTCCTTTTCCCTTTAGTAGTTTTTATAACTACTGATGGCTAAATGCCTCATAAGTACTGAAGTACTTTATCTGTTCCAAACTACTGATGTAGTTAAAACTACTGATGTAGTTACAACTACTGAAATCAGTATAAACAGATAAGTACTGATGTCCTATGAAACAGCTGAAATCCGCCAAAAAGGCTGATGAATGTGTTGAGGACAGTATGAAACAGCTGAAAAGCTAAGAATTGACGAAAACAGCTGATGAGAAATTTCTCTTTAGTCGTTTGTACAACTGCTGTTTCATTCTAAACAACTGAAGCAATACCATGTCTTCGGTAGTTTTATAACTACTGATGACTAATACCAAGTCTTTAGTTGTTTACAACAGCTGATGACAAAACCACTGTCTTCAGTAGTTTCACAACTACTGATGACAAACACAGTCCTCAGTTGTTTCAATCATCTGAAGTCAAAACCACGGTCTTCAGTAGTTTTCTAACTTCTAATGCCTAACACCACGACTTCAGCTGTTTCAACGTCTGAAAGGATAATACCATGTCAACGGTCGTTTAAAAAACTGATGACTAACACCACATCCTTCAGTCGTTTTCTTACCCGTACCGTATATATATCCCTGACCTAATCCTTCAATGCTTCATCTTCTTCAAACTTAACGTTCCTCTCCAAAACTTCCCTCTTCTCAATGGCGTCCATGAAATTAACCGCGACACAACTGTGTTGCCTACCTCACTAAATCGCCTATCTGGACTAAGTTCGATACTGCTATCGATCTTATGGTTCAGTCCCAATACAATACGGCATTTCTTCTGAATCCCATACTACATGTCGAATCCCTTCAACAATTTTGGATGAACGTTACTATTACCACTGGGGAGAACACACCATCTCTCCAGTCGGTCGTCAATACAAAGAAGTAGTCATCACTCCTGCAATAATCCGCCAAATTCTTCATCTGAATGATGCTAGTTCTCCTGCTGGATATCCGAAGGGCACCACAGATCTATCTTTTGCCCAACATGGATATCAAGGCGATCTCAGTGCCTCCACTATCATGAAGAAACACTTTCCTGACGCTGAACGCCTAATGTTTCACATGGTGAATGTATGTTTGGCTCCTAAGACGTCGTCTTGGGATCAAATGTCGACAAAATGGTAGCAGGTAATGTATTCTATTCTTGAGCAACAACCGCTAAACTTTTCAGAAATAATGTTTTCGGAGCTCAAGGATATGGCTCAAAAACTAACTGCCAACCGTTGGATACTATATCCACGGTTCATAATGGCCATCATTACAAACCAGCTTAATCCTGAGGGACTTGTTGGCTTGGGAGTCCCTGCTACGGCTGTTCTGCCGGAAGTATACTCCCGGCACAACTCTGACCAGACAATAAAAATGGCTGCCAAGCTGCGAAAACCCACGCAGCTGGAACCCACAGCCACCACCTCCAAATCAAAAGTCCCCACCAAACCCACCAAAAAGAAACCAAAACGGCTACTCAGGTTGAGTCCCCTGAGGATGCCCCTGCAACACAAACGCAGGATATATCCACTAGTCCAAACCCCCTAGTGGATACAATGACCCACAAGGGGTCCTACATATCTGGGATCTTCCAGCCATAGCCGCTCAGGCTTCCTCTCAACAGGAGCCTGCAACAACACACAAGGGGTACCTACATATCTGGGATCTTCCTCACTTGAGGAGATTGCCATTGAAAAGCACCAACCTCCCCAGGTGCACACTGCTTCTATCCCTTCACCCCAAACAACCGCCCCTCACAGCCCAACTTTAATAGTTGCACAAGTGCTTACTCAACTGCACTCCTCACCCCCTCCCCAGAAACCACTTACTACTGGGAACACCTCTACAATTGACGGGGAGGAACACAGTGCACTTGAGAACCCACAGCACAGGGGTTTACCACTTTTATCTCTTGGTGTAGACAAGGAGCTTAGAATATCTAGTGAGGCTGCCACCTCCTCTGACTCAGCACATGATCAGAATGAGGCTGGTAACATTGCTAAGACCTCACTAGAGGCAACAACTGATGATGGACACTATCCTGAGGCTGGAAGTCCCCAGTACCAAGCACAAGGGCACATGCACCAACTGGTCTACACCCAGTGCATGTAAATTCTGCTCTAAGCAGGAGGTCAGATGATTCAGCTTCGGCTGATGATGACCTGGGCTTTTTCTATGATGTTCTTGCCCAGAACACAATCCTTGAAGAGAAAGTCAGTAGGCTGCAAAACCTACTTGATCAACTCTCACAAGGAGAAAGACCATCTGCCTCTACCCACCCACAGATGGCACCTTCACTTGAAGGTTCCCCAAACCTGAGCCACTCCAAACTCAACCACCTGCCTCTGCTTCAGCCCTATTTCTCAGGAACAGAACCCTCCTGAGCAAATAGGTATTGTACTTCAAAATTCCCTCCCTCTCATCACACCCATAATCACTGATATTGTGACTAAAGCCATTGATGAGAGGCTTTCCTCAACTTTACAGCCCTTGATTGATGCTGCTGTACAAAAGTCTCTTTCTGCGGTACAAACCCCTTCCTCCAATGCATCCAAAAGGGGGAGAGTAGTGCAGTGAAAGAAAAGAAAAGGAAAAGAACAGAGGAAAAGAAGGAAAAGAAGCAAGCCCAAGAGGAGGAGAAAGAAAAGCAACCTCTGCTCACTTACAAGCGAAAGAAAAGTGTTGATGATCATACTGCTGACGACAAATCCTTGGAGGAGCTGGTAAAAGAAGCTGATACTACACACAGCCGATCCATGGATAAATAATTGAACAACTCTTCAGGCAGGGGTTTGACACAGCCCACAGGATAGTGAGATCAGAACGTTGGAAGTGCAAGAGATACAAACCCGATGGGCAGGGTATGATGCTCTTGAAAAAGAGAGATTGGAAATAATGATCCGCTTCATTGCAAAATACTTAGGAAGATCGTTAATGGAGATTCGCGCGTGGACCAGGGACAGCATTCTGGCTATAGCCACCAGAATCTGTCTGTCTGAGCAATTCAATAAAGGGATTATTGTGGAAGCCCTTGATGAGGCTGGGGCTGGTAAAAGGTTAGAGATGGCTAAACTCACAAAGGCGAAACTAACTACAAAGATGCTCGATCAACCTTCCCTTCCACCCACTCAAACATAGCCTATCCCTCAAATCTCCCAACCAATCTCTAAGCCAAAATCCAAACATCTTCATTCTCCAAAACCAATTCCTTCACCAACCCAACCATCATCCAGTGATGCACCCAGAAGGAGGAGAAGGGTGCTGAGGATGGAAGAAGAAGAAGAAGAGGATGAAGATGATAGTCTGCCACTCTCTGCTGTTCTAAAGCTACCAAAACCCCGAAGTCAACCCATGATCACACCAGACTCTCAAAGGGAAATGGTCAGAGTCAAGATAGAAGAAGAAGAACAGCAGAAACAGCACGATGAGCAACTGTTGAAGATGGTTGACAAGGAATTTCCTCAGTCATCATCTATTCAAGCCATGAAAAGGCATGCTCAAAGGCTGTACGCTCTCAGGCACACTTTTCAGTATCAGAAGGAGAGAGTGAGAGTATGGCCAGACCCCAGGGTGAGTTCTAGAATCCGTAAAAGAACTATTCCACACAGATACAATGGCCAGGTACGAAAAACAATAGATTCTACCATCAAGTTGGCCATTGTAGTCTCACCTTGGGAAATCATTGATGAATTCAAGAAAGCTCACCAAGCAAAGAAGACCCCTCAAGCTTCACTAGAAAACAAGATGATTAAGAAGGGGTTGTTATATAAAAAGCTTGAAGACATCCAGAAGAATGAGCTCCAGTTACTCCTTGAAGGAAACCATCCTGATGAATTTGTATATAGGGAGGTAACTACGGTGGAGCTAAAAAATGGCAGGACCATGAAGTACTTATTGAGTACTATGGTCCAGAGTTCTTCTTCGAAGGAGGAGTAGAAGAACTCTCTCAGGAGGAACAAGTTTTCTCCTTGAGGCCTATGTTCGAGAGTCATACAGACTCATTATAGGGAAGTAAATCTCATGAATGGGATAACAACTCTCTGTCCAGTTCCCCAAAAAGAGTTCGCATTCATACCCTGCCAAACAAATATCTGAGATTTCTTCCCAGGCCGGAGCTTACATGGGTCATCTTCTCTACTGATCAAGAAGGAAAAAGACCAACATTTTGCCTACAATAAGTGGGATAATAAATAATTTAGAGGTTTTGGCTGCATTGGTTCAGGGGGAGTTTGTTGGACCAAAAGAACCATGAGCCAAGATCTGAAAACCTCTAAGTCCCACATGGTATCACAACAACTGCTGAAAGCCTCATCAGCAGTTTGACAAGTGCTGAAGACTTCAACAGCTGAAGATCAAGTGCTGAAGACTTCAACAGCTGAATAACTAAAGTGCTGAAGTACAACAGCTGAAGAACACAAGTGCTGAAGCTGAAAGACCAAAGTATTGAAGTACAACAGCTGAAGAGTTTACAAGTGCTGAAGATCAACAACTGACGTACAAAGTCTGAAGACAAAGACAGAAGACATCAGCTGATGATATCTACTAAAGTCATCAGCTGATGAAACACCTGAAGGTCAAAGTCTGAAGATCAAGTACTGAAGCCTCAGTAGTTTGTCACAACTGCTGAAGAGTACTTCTTCAGTAGTTGTGATATCAGTAGTTTTTATTTCTAGTTTCAGTAGTTTTATGTTTCAGTAGTTTTGTAAAACGACTGAAGAGCTTGTTCTTCAGTCGTTGTAGTTTCAGTAGTTTCTAATCAGTAGTTTTATATTCTGTACTTAGCACTCTGATACCATTTGACAGGATCAGCGATCACAAGTTTGATGTATTAGAGTTCAAAGCAGCGGAATAAGAATAGGAATTAGACAAATTGTAGCAAGAAGTCGATGCTTGTATGCATTAAGAGCACATACGGTTATAGCGAGAGAATATATTTCTGATTCAAGGAATGTTTATAGATATGGAATGTTGCTAATCAAATCATTCAAATCATTCATTCATTCCCGTCATGCCCTTTATTACAATAGGTTGTCACTCCTTATATAGAGTGCAACAATCACTGCTGTTATCACGGAAAGTGACAACTAGCAGATCTAATACAAAAATAACTAACTCTTAACAAACTACTGAAATGTTCACAACTACTGAGAACATATCAGAGTGTTAAGTACAGAATATAAACTACTGATTAGAAACTACTGAAACTACAACGACTGAAGAACAAGCTCTTCAGTCGTTTTACAAAACTACTGAAACATAAAACTACTAAAACTAGAAATATAAAACTACTGATATCACAACTACTGAAGAAGTACTCTTCAGCAGTTGTGACAAACTACTGAGGCTTCAGTACTTGATCTTCAGACTTTGACCTTCAGGTGTTTCATCAGCTGATGACTTCAGTAGATATCATCAGCTGATGTCTTCAGTCTTTGTCTTCAGACTTTGTACGTCAGTTGTTGATCTTCAGCACTTGTAAACTCTTCAGCTGTTGTACTTCAGTACTTTGGTCTTTCAGCTTCAGCACTTGTGTTCTTCAGCTGTTGTACTTCAGCACTTTAGTTCTTCAGCTGTTGAAGTCTTGAGCACTTGATCTTCAGCTGTTGAAGTCTTCAGCACTTGTCAAACTGCTGATGAGGCTTTCAGCAGTTGTTGTGATACCATGTGGGACTTAGAGGTTTTCTGATCTTGGCTCATTGGTTCTTTTGGTCCAACACAAAGTGATATTTAATTCCGATATGTTTGGTCTTAGGATATTGGACCGGGTTTTTATTGACTGCAATTGCAGCTGAGTTATCAACAAAGATAGGACTAGAAGAGAATTTCAAACCGTAACCCCGCATTTGCTCTTGAATCCATATGATTTGCGAATAGCAACTTCCAACAGCAACGTATTTGGCTTCATAGGTGACAACACAACCGAGCTCTGCTTCTTACACTGCCAAGTTACTAATCTTCTCCTAAAGAACTGACACCCTGCTGATGTAGACTTGTAGTTCATCTTGCAGGCTCCAAATCTGAGTCACACTACGTAGTAAGCTCAAAGTCATCATCATGAGGATACCACAACCCAAGTGTGGTTGTACCCTTCACATAACGAAAAATCCTTTTGACCGCAATAAGATGGTTCACCTTAGGCTTTGCCTGATACCGTGAACATAAACATGTAGCATACATGATATGAGGTCGTTAGGCAGTGAGATACATGAGAGATCCAATCATCCCTCGGTACATAGTGGCATCCACCAGATCACCATTCTCGTCGGGTGCTACATCATGGTTGTAGCAAGTGGAGTTCCAGCTGTAGAAGCATTCTCCATGTCAAACCGACTAAGAATATCACTACATACTTGTCTGGTCTAGGAAAATCCCATTTGGTGTCTAATCCACCTGTAACCCGAGAAAGAACTTCATATCTCCCATTGCAAAGTTTTGTATGGAGAAATGCAATCCTGTCTTAACTCCTTTAGCTTAGCACTTTGAACTATCCAACATGGATTTTCCATCAACATTAAAGCAAGAAGATTATACGAATAAGGTTCCTTATGTTAGTGTAGTTGGAAATTTGATGTATCTAATGGTTTGTACATGTCTAGATCTAGCTTATGCTGTGAGTGTAGTAAGTAGATATATTTCAAACTAAGGAAAGGTTCATTGGAGTGCTGTGAAGTGGATTCTATGGTATTTTAATGGTTTTGTGAATCTTGGTGTAGTTTATGGTAAGTCTAAATCAAATGAGATGTTGGTTGAGGGTTTTGTTGATCCAGACTATGCCAAGGACTTAGATAGAAGCAGATCGATTTTTGGTTGTGTCTTTAAGGTGCTAGCTAGTGTTGATAGCTTGAATGCTTCTTTACGAAAGGTGGTAGCTTTATCCTGTACTAAAGTAGAATACATTTCCTTGGCTAAATGTATTAAGCTTTGTGGGTTAAAGGCTTTGCCTCTGAACTAGGAATAAGTATTACTGATATCTTTAACAACCGACCTCTAGGTCATGATTCTTACCTTGCCAACCTGCATCATTTCCTGTTCAAATATTATATATAATGATATTATTTCCATTATAATTATTATTGGCACTTTTATTATTATCGCTATTGTTGTCTTTATTGGTATTTCATGTGCCTTCTATGATAATTGAACCGATGAAGCATTAGTTAGGGAAATCTTAGTGTCCGGGAAAGTTAATTAGTCACCCTTGTAAAACTAAATCATGGATGAAAACAACTAAATTTTACCATCTAAAATACTATCCAATACTACACTACACTACAAATTATACTACATAATACTACTAAACATTTAGATTAAAAATCAAAAACCAACACCACTAAAGGCCAAATCGGCCGCCCCCTCTCCTCCACTCCCCTCTTTTCTACACCACACCCTTTTCCACCTATCCCACTTCATGCAAACTTTCAACACTCCACCACCACACCCTTTTGTCTCCTTCTCTCCCTCTCAGTCTCCATAACCGAAACACAAACACACACACACTCAAAATCCCCTCTCAAATCCCAGCCATCTCAAAGAAACACCACAAGCCTATCGGCCAGCATCAAACCCCAAGGAAGTGAAGATTTGCGAAGCTTTGGTGCCCGAATCTTACAAGCTCTTGGATTTCCAGCCTTAATAGAGATTCTCCAGCTTTTTCCAAGGAGTTTCAAGTCATCCACGACCTGCTACATGCCCCAAACCGCAAGATACGTCAAGTGTAAGCTTCATGTCACCGGTTTTAGTCATTTCTTCAATTTGTCTTCGTTTTTCGGTCAAAACCTCACCATTCTCATATCTAACAGAAACTTGCTACTACAACTCCGTTCTTGAAGAGCTTTTCACGTCCTTGAAGGTACCATACTCGTAAGCATGCCATTCTATAGGTGTAACATGGTTTACACCTAGAAAACCCTCTTTTCGGGTGCTTTTACACCATCCAACTTGCACAACTTATGTCTCTTCTAAAATAATCATGTAACCTGCTCAAAATGGGATTTCTAATCTCCTAATAACCTGCTTTCAAAGTTAGAAAAGGTCCGTTAATGTTTAATCGCAAGTTATGGCATTTAACACAAGTGTAATGGATGAGAATGGTGTAACACTTTAGTTTCCATGGTGTTCTTACTTGGGTTGATGAACCCGTGAGGTTGACATAGTATTTCAGTAAGTTTTGGATGATTTTGGGTATGTGATGTGATGTTAAAGGCTGAAAATATAAATGTCTTAGACTTGTAAGCTATTTGTATATATTCGGGGACCCAAAAAGTGGTAAAAACAACTATAAAACAATAAAATTTAGATTTTAACCATCTTAAAAAGTATTACAGGCTCTAAAAGGGTTAACAAAGTATTTGGGTCGGATTTGTTGATTAAATGGTTAGATTAAATTGAATTTTTAGTGAAAAACGGGTTTTAACGGGTAAAGTTAGGAAGATAATTTTAGAAATGAGGATATAACACCAAAATCCTAGGAAACCATGTTTTTTCAGTAAGTTGTGTACTATAAGATCTAAAAGTGTTGAAAAATTGGTCAAACAAGCTTTTAACGGGACAAATTCGGTTAAAAACATGTTTAAATGGGTAAAACTTAAAAGGTATACTTTCACCTAAAAGGAGCTCGAAATGCATCTTTAAAAATTAAAAACCTTATACAAAGTCATTTAAAATGATATTTAGTGAATCTAAGACCATTAAAAGACATTTAATGCAAGAAATCAAACTTTGGGGTAGAAATTGTAAATTTTGAAACTTTGAGGACTAAACGGTAAATTTTTGACAAACTTCTATGAACCGACCCCTTGAACCAAGAATCACATAAAAGACTCAAACTAACTTTCTTTCCTAAGAAACCCTAATTTTCTATAAAAGAAAACTTTTTACACAAGGACTTAGTAATTGAAATGCTATTAAGGTTTTCACCGCATGACACATCTTATGCATCTCCATCACCCTAGAGTTAGTGGATTACCACTTAAATCTTATTGAATAGGGTGCTAGATTTGAGACTTTTCCCGGCACACAAAATGACCCTTTTTGCTTGAATTCTAAGGTGAGTTTAAGTGTTTCCCTTTTTACTATTGTTATAGGATGAAGCATGCTCTGTTGAAATTAAAATATTTCGGTGCTATATTATAATGTTGTATATTGTGGTTATGTTGAGACCTGCTAATACTTGTATCAATGTCATGAATTCTTTTGGGAACTGATTCTTTATATGGTAGATCTACTTGGGGAATCCCCTACACACAGTGCCTTCTGTGACGAATGGGAAGGGTACCACAATGAGATCCTGCGGGGTCGTTGGTGGCGTGTAACAGGTTTTATAAGATACTATGGTGAACCATCCGGCATGTACGGTCCACTGGTTTGAGGCTCAGTTCTCCCCACGGGGATTTAACCAGTAACTTAATTTTTGAAGAGGCTAGCCAGGGCTGAGTGCAGGGTTGATTGTGATCCCCACAATAATGATACTATGAATTTTAAATAAGTGTGGATTCTAACGAATCCTTGTTTTTTAATCTTTAAGCACTTAAATACACCAACTTTTTAGTTGACATAATTTCTTTTGAGCAACACTCTAGCTATCGTTGAAGACCTCGACCCCGCACCATTACCATGGCATTGGCTTGTCTGATTTTCAAAACTATCTAAACAATTTTTAATTACTGTTATTATACACTATGTCCTTATGTTGGACGTACAATTTAATTTGAGGGCTAGATCTATTTCTAGCCGGGGTTATTGTTAAACTTTTAATGCCAGGTGATGTTCTTGTAGATTCTATATGCCCAAGACACATAGAACATTGATGCGGTTAGTATGTCATGATCCAAGTCGGGTTATACCCAATAACAAGCTTTGCAATCACCGTCAATTATTCAACTGATGATATAATCATGCAATTAAATAATAACACCAAATTTAGAAAATGGGTTTTCTAAATAACTTGCATATGAGATGAACAATTTATATGGATATTTTGTTTATAGATATTGTTTGTAATGTTATTTAAGTTATTTAAATAACATCAAATAATTAGTGAGTGTGTATGTGTTATTCTAATAAAAGGTTTATTGAATGAACACTTTTAAAAATGACTTGTTATTATGTTATATTTCATTTAACTTTTGGGGGGAAATCAAAATAACCCAATGAGGTTTCGGCCGCCCTTTAAGGATGGCCTCCTCTTGGTTTTGTTGTTATTCTTGAAAACATACACACATTAGATACACATTCACTCCATCTCATTTCTCTCTCACACATGCAATAGAACAACACAAGAAAAGGGTTTTCTTGTTCTTGTTGAAGAGAACTCGGCTGAAAGGATTTTCCAGAAGAGTTTCCCTTCGTTTTGTGTTCAATCCTAGCATCTAAGGTGTTTTGTGATAGTGCTTGGGGTATACTAGCTTGAGGGGTCCTTCCTTGGAGCCTTGGCCGAATCTTTAGCATCTAATCACTCTACCTTGGTCGACATTTCAGCTGGAGAAAGGTAGTTAATCACAGCTTCATGTAGCTATGATTTTATGTACACCTTTATTATGTTCATAGCTTGTTTATTCACATATAATGATCCTTTGATATATGGGTTTGTTTTACATTAATGTGGTCACATAATGGACATTTTTAAGCCTATAAACAAGTTTATAAAGTTGTAATTCCGCTGCGTTTTCTGAAAAGTTTAAAAGGTTAAACTCGGTATCAATCTTCAAACAAACCATCAATGGCATCAAGAGCCGGTTATGTGGATAGCTTGCTTGTTCTTTGTCCATTATAATTGCTTTATGGGACTTTATAACCCTTTTAAGGGCTGCTATATTCTGTTTTGTTGAATCCCCAACTTTCAAGGTTATATTACACATGCTTGTGATTAAACCTTGAAAGATATGTATGTTGATATGTTGTGTTGTTTGGACAATTACTAAACCCGAAATTTTCTGTTTATGTTGGCTGAAAATTCATGGGTTTTGAGGGGATTCATTATTTTGTTTTGGTTGATATGATGTATGTTCATATTGGTGCATAACCTAGCTTAGACCTTGTGTTGTTTGGTTTGGATTGTATGTTTTTATTTGATTATATTCATTCAATGGGGTTGTATATTAATTTGTGCTTTGTTTAAAATGTATTTTGTCTATTTATCATTGGGATGTAATAATAGATTAGGAGTAATTTCCTTTTACTAGAAAATATGTATTAGGATATATATTTTGTAAAAGAAGATGCCCGGGAAGGAAGCACAAGAAGGACTTGAAGCATATGGATGCAAGTTCAAGTGGGGGTCTATGAAGACCTCAATTTATATTGTTTTCAACCTTAAGAAAGACCAAATGACCACACTTGTGATGGCATACAAGTGTGGTCACAATAGTAGCTATAGTTATGCACATTATGGTTGTTTATATTATGCTTGTTTGATTGTGGTTTTATGAATGATTGTATGATATTTGGATATGATTAACAATCTCAATAAAAATGATCTTAACAACCTAATATAAAACGGTTCTTAATCATTAAGTGTTATTAAAAGGTTATTAAAATGATTTAATGATTTAATGATTAAAATGTGTTTTAATCAAAGACCATAGGGTATCTTGTATTTGAAAGCATGCAAGTACAAGTACATAGAGTTTCTAAATTAAGACTATGAAATCTCTAAATATTTCAAACTATATTTCCAACAAGTTTTACACCGTCCTTTTGCACAACACTTGAGTCATTTGGAAACTCCTAATGGGATAAGGATCACCTAACCATTTGGAGGGAACTTGTGACTTAAGATGGGGATACCACATTTGTGGGATAAAGGTCACCTAACCACTTATGTTGGTAAACTCACATGTCTGTGCAAGTAGGGTGACATGATTTGCAAACCATGTTAAATGGATCACCTACAATATGGTTTCCAAATGGTGTTGATGGGATTAACATGCCGACTTTACATATGATGTTTAAAGTCAATCCCATACCTCTAGAAGTTGCAAATGGTTGCAACCGTCAATCATTGACCATCTTATTAATTTAAATCGTGGGATAAAGGCCACCTAACCACAATTTAAATGTAATGTTGGGTTTTAGATTTTAATATAAAACGACCTTAAAAGGTATTATTATTTAAAATAGCTATATCGAAAATACTAAAAAGATCTTTGTTATATTTTGTAGATGGCTACCAATAATGATAATCATGATAATTCATCCGCGTCCGCCCAATCATTACGAGCGATTCTCCAAAACGAACGTCTAAATCATAACAATTTCATTGATTGGTATCGAAACTTGAGAATCGTTCTCAAGCAAGAGACAATCATGTATTTTAGACGACCCTATCCCCGATCAACCTGCTGAGGATGATGAGGAGGCCTATAACGATTGGCTTAAGTACACTGTGGACTCCGTCCAAGTGTCTTGTCTCATGCTAGCGAGCATGACTCCGGATCTCCAAAAGGAGTATGAACATCACGGAGCTTATGACATGATAACCCAGCTGAAAGAAACGTTCCAACAGCAGGCAAGGGTTGAGCGCTTCGAAACGGTTCGAGCACTCCATGCATGTCGTATGGACGACAACCAATCAGTTTCATCTTATGTACTTAAGATGAAAAGTCATATTGACCGCCTCGAGAGGCTTAATTGTCCTGTCTCAAAGGAATTGGCCACGGATTTGATGCTTAATGGCCTTACCAAGAAGTTCGAGACATTTGTGTTGAATTACAACATGAATGCTTGGGACAAAGCATTGGTGAGCTTCACTCAATGCTCAAAACAGCCGAGGTGGCCATGGGTAATAGGGTTTTACCCGTTTTCACCATCAATGAAGGTGGGAACAAGAAAAGGCCTCATCCCACACCCAAGGCAAAGGTTGCCAAGGGCAAGGGACGAGTATGGGGAAAAGGGAAAGGGGTGGTAAGTGTGCCACCCAAACCATAGGAGAAGAAGCAAAAGGTTGCTACTAATGACCCATGCTTTAAGTGTGGGGAGATTGGACATTGGGCAAGAAATTGTCCCGTCCATCTCCAAGAGTTGAAAGCAAAGACGTGTTGGGCAAACCTCAGGTACAATATACATGATCCATATTGATTTAACATGATATCCTCGAACACATGGGTATTAGATACCGGATGTGGAACTCATATTTGCAATTTGTTGCAGGGGTTCAGAAGAAGCAGTGACTTCAATTTGTTGTAGGGGTTCAGAAGAAGTAGTGACTTCAAGAAAGGGGATGTTAGCCTCTACATGGACAATGGGGCAAAAGTTCAAGTTGAAGCCCGTGGTGACTACATCTTGAAACTTCCAAATGGTTTGGAAGTAATTTTGAACAATATTTTGTATGCTCCTAGTTTGACTAGGAATATTATCTCTGTAGCCCTGTTAAAACAATTTGGATATGTATTATCATTTATTGAAAAAGATATTCATGCTTCTTTTAATGATATGTTCTACATTAAAGCTATTTCCATTAATGGTATTTGTGAATTGGTTAATGAAAATACTTTAAATAGTTCATTGTACCAAACTTGCACCAAGAAACTCAAATTAGAATTGAGTGATACCTATCTTTGGCATTGTCGTCTTGGTCATATAAACAAGAAAAGAATTCAAACACTACAAAAGAATGGTGTTTTAAAAACAAGTGAATGTGATTCATTTGATGTGTGTGAATCTTGTTTATAAGGTAAAATGACTGAGGCACCCTTTAGTCGAACTAACGAAAGGGCAAAAGATTTATTAGGAATCATACATTCGGATGTATGTGGTCCTTTTAAGCCAATGACTAGGAATGGTGAAAGATACTTCATTACCTTTACCGACGATTATAGTCGCTACGGGTATGTGTACCTGTTAAGACACAAAGATGAAGGTTTTGAAATGTTCAAGATCTTTCAAAATGAAGTACAAAATCAACTCAACAAGTCGATTAAAGTTCTCAGCAGCAATAGAGGAGGTGAGTACCTAAATGATGCTTTCAAGATCATCTTAGGAGTTGTGGGATTGTCTCACAACTCACTCCACCTGGAACACCACAACATAATGGTGTGTCTGAGAGGAGGAATCGAACCTTATTGGATATGGTCCGATCTATGATGGCTAGAAGCACATTACCTCTATCATTTTGGGGTTTTGCTTTGCTCTCCACGGCCCGTATTTTAAATATGGCCCCAACCAAAAAGGTGGAAAGGACACCCCTTGAGATATGGCACGAAGAGTTCCATCCCTATCATACTTAAGGGTCTGGGGTTGTGAGGCTTATGTTAAGACGCCCACCCCAAACAAATTGGAAGTCCGATCCACCAAGTGTATCTTTGTTTGATACCCTAGAGATTCTATGGATATTATTTCTATGATCCACTGGAACAAAAGGTGTTTGTTGCCAGAAAGGGTGAGTTCTTAGAAGCAAAGTTCCTTATGGAAGGAACTAACAGTAGAACAGTGGATCTTGAGGAGGATCAAGAACCACAACCCGATGCACGTTTGGTTGAAACTAGCACTCAGCATGAGGATGTTGAAGATGATCAAATGGTTGATCAATACACACAAAACGTTCGTAGAAGTGGTAGAACTAGTAATCCACCTGAAAGATACGGATTTTTCATGGATGGATGCTATGTGGTAGACTCTGATGAACCAACCACATACCATGATGCAGTGTCCAGTTCGGATTGTAAGAAATGGCTCGAGGCCATGATCGTTGAGATGCAATCCATGCATGACAATCAAGTATGGGACTTGGTTGTACCACCTCTTAACTCCAAAGTAGTTGGAAGCAAGTGGGTTTTCAAGAAGAAAACCGATATGCATGAAAACATGGATACTTATAAGGCTAGAATTGTAGCAAAGGGTTTCACTCAAACTCAAGGGGTTGATTATGATGAAACCTTCTCACCTGTTGCTATGCTAAAGTCTATAAGGATATTGTTTGCCATAGCTTCTCATTATGATTATGAGATTTGGCAAATGGATGTCAAAACCGCTTTCCTAAATGGATATCTTGAGGAAGATGTCTACATGGTTCAGCCTGAAGGTTTTGTCGATCCAAAACATCCTGATAAAGTATGCAAGTTAAAGAAATCAATCTATGGATTGAAACAAGCATCGAGAATTTGGAATCACTGTTTTGATGAAGAGATAATTAAATTCGGATTCATCAAGAACGCTGATGAAGCTTGTGTATATAAGAAAGCTAGTGGGAGCATCATCACATTCCAAGTATTGTATGTTGATGACATACTACTATTTGGAAATGACATTCCAACCTTGGAAGGTGTAAAAACCTGGCTTGGAAGTTGTTTTTCCATCAAGGATCTTGGTAAGGCCGCCAATATTTGGGAATAAAGATTTATAGGGATAGATCGAGGCAGTTGATTGGTTGAATCAAAGTGCGTACATTGATAAAATCTTGAAAAGGTTCAAGATGGAGAAATCTAAGAAAGGTACCGTACCTATTCAAAGAGGAATGATATTGAGTACGACTCAATGTCCTAGCTCAAAGTATGAGCAAGATAAAATGAAGGCAATCCCATATGCATCTGCTATTGGATCCATCATATATGCAATGATATGCACTCGACCGAACGTGTCATGCGCCTTAAGCATGACAAGCCGATACCAGCAAAATCCTGGAAACAGTCATTGGATGGCTTTTAAGAACATACTTAAGTACCTAAGGAGGACAAAAGATATGTTCCTAATCTATGGATCTGGTGATAAGGAACTTGTTGTAAAAGGTTACACGGATGCTAGTTTCCAAACAGATCGTGATGATTCACGATCACAATCGGGATATATTTTCATTCTGAATGGAGGAGCGGTCTCTTGGAAGAGCTCCAAACAGGATGTGTTGGCTCTATCAACTACAGAATCAGAATACGTCGCCACCTCATTGGCAGCTCAAGAAGCTGCATGGTTGAAGAAATTCATTGCCGATCTGGGGGTTGTCCCTTCCATTGAGGACCCCCTAGAGATCTTTTGTGATAACGAGGGTGCGATTGCTGAAATCAAGGAACCTCGTGCTCATCAAAAGACTAGGCACATTGAGCAGAGATTCAACTACATACGAGATGAAGTTGAAAAGGGAAAGATATGTATTCGCAAAGTTCACACGGATCAGAACATTACGGATCCTCTCATGAAGCTCCTTGAAAAGGCAAAGCATGAACGTCATACATGTGCCATGGGACTTAGATATTCTAGTGATTGGATTTGATATGTAATTTTGTATTTGGATATGTGGAACTCTCTATTATTTGAATAAAATTATTTGGTTATAATGTTTCAATTAATGTTCCAATTTAGCATGTTTAATCCATGAGTAAATTGTTTACTCTAAATATCCGTAGTCATTCGTACTTGTGGGAACAAGTGTGAGGGTAAGATTATTATGAACTTGGATTGGTTGATATTCATAAGGATGAATATAGAGCAATGGGTTGCTACCAAGGTTCATAGTTTTTTGTGGGATACAAATATTGGACTAACCCACAAATCAAACTTACTACATGGAATCTTATTGATTGATCATAAGTAATTTTGAGTAAAGGCGAATATCATTTGATATCCTCCAACTTGAGATACATATTGGGTTTTGATATTCACCAAGTATTATGCCTTGAGCTGTTTCTTCACTGCCCTGAAATAATGGACAGTACATAAGGGTATGTTCAGGTATGACACGAGGTGTTTGTGAGAGACGTATGTAGTCAAGATGGAATTTGTTCCTCTTATTCGTTGAGAGTTAGATGTCTAAGGCCTGTCAAGTTAAATCAACAATGAATGATCACTCTGTGTTCATGGATTTAACATGACATCTGTAACAAAAGGATAGATGATTGATTCACCTAAATCATTTCAAGTAGGATACTTGAATAAGATGATGTTATTGAATGGCTATAAGTCATGCGTATTAAGGGTTGTAAACCGTTGTTAGGCGGTATTTACTGCTTGCATCAATCTTCTATGAATCTTGGGCAAGTGGGAGATTGTTAGATTCTATATGCCCAAGACACATAGAACATTGAGCGGTTAGTATGTCATGATCCAAGTCGAGTTATACCCAATAACAAGCTTTGCAATCACTGACAATTATTCAATTGATGATATGATCATGCAATTAAATAATAACACCAAATTTAGAAAATGGGTTTTCTAAATAACTTGCATATGAGATTGAATAATTTATATGGATATTTTGTTATAGATATTGTTTGTAATGTTATTTAAGTTATTTAAATAACATCAAATAATTAGTGAGTGTGTATGTGTTATTCTAATAAAAGGTTTATTGAATGAAGACTTTTAAAAATGACTTGTTAATGTGTTATATTTCATTTAACTTTTGGGGGGAAATCAAAAAAACCCAATGAGGTTTCGGCCGCCCTTTAAGGATGGCCTCCTCTTGGTTTTGTTGTTATTCTTGAAAACATACACACATTAGATACACATTCACTCCATCTCATTTCTCTCTCACACATGCAATAGAACAACACAAGAAAAGGGTTTTCTTGTTCTTGTTGAAGAGAACTTGGCTGAAAGGATTTTCCAGAAGAGTTTCCCTTCGTTTTGATGTTCAATCCTAGCATCTAAGGTGTTTTGTGATAGTGCTTGGGGTATACTAGCTTGAGGGGTCCTTCCTTGGAGCCTTGGCCGAATCTTTAGCATCTAATCACTCTACCTTGGTCGATATTTCATCTGGAGAAAGGTAGTTAATCACAACTTCATGTAGCTGTGATTTTATGTACACCTTTATTATGTTCATGCTTGTTTATTCACATATAATGATCCTTTGATATATAGGTTTGTTTTACATTAATATGGTCACATAATGAACATTTTTCAGGCTATAAACAAGTTTATAAAGTTGTAATTCCGCTGCGTTTTATGAAAAGTTAAAAGGTTAAAGTCAGTTTCAATCATCAAACAAACGCATCAGTTCTCTCCCTTTGTGCTCTCATGATGGTTTGTTTCCGCTGCCATATGTTGCTAGTCCGTGATGTCCCACCCTACCTGGGCTTGGGGTGTGACAGATTGGTATCAGAGCCAAAGGTTGTAGGGAAGTCGGGAATACCATAGTAGAACCTAGGCTACAACCCTGATACCTTAGGACCACCCTTGTGGAAAGTGTTGGGATGATCGGGTTGGGAAAATTGATGATTACACTTAATCAACGTAATCATGAATTTACCGGATATGTAAATTACAGCATGGGCCTTAGGTCGTGTTTGGACCCTTCTCTGTTTGAAATTATGTGTCACAGGTGGAGAAATGCAATCTGGTTTGTAGCAAGTGGAGTTCCAGCTGTAGAAGCATTCTCCATGTCAAACGACTAAGAATATCGCCTACATACTTTGTCTGATCTAGGAAAATCCCATTTGGTGTCTAATCCACCTGTAACCTGAGAAAGAACTTCATATCTCCCATTGCACTCATCTCAAACTCCGCCTTCATTACTGCCTCAAACTCTTTACATAAGTCTTCGTTCTTGGAACCGAAGATTATGTCATCAACAAAGATTTGTACGAGTAGTAAATCCCCATCTTTTTCTTTGATAAACAATGTACAGTCAGTGACTCCCCTGCGAAAACCATGTTTCACAAGATGCGTTGAGAGTTTCTCATACCAGGCCCTCGGAGCTTGATGAAGCCTGTATAGCGCCTTGTCGAGTTTGTAAACTCTGTCCCGATGATATGGATCCTCAAATCCCTCAGGTTAACTGACATACACTATCTCTCGGATCTCACCATGAAGGAACGCACTCTTCACATCCAGTTGATATACTTTGATCATCATATATGATGCATAGGCAAGGAAGATGCGGATTGCTTCCATTCTTGCCACGGGTGCAAACACTTCATTGTAGTCAATACCCTCTACTTGTCGAAATCCCTGAAAAACAAGCCGAGCCTTGTTTCTGCTGATCACCCCTTGATCATCTTTCTTGCATTTCAAGACCTATTTGGTGCCAATGACCTTAGCACCTTTAGCTCTATCCACTAGAGCCCATACACCCAACTTCTTGAACTGAAGAAGTTCTTCTTGCATGGCACTCACCCATGCCTCATCATTCAGGGCTTCACTAACATACTTTGGCTCAAACTAAGACAAAAAGCAATGATAGGCACCGTCATGAAGGTATCCCTTTTCCATCACAGAGGCATAATCAGCTGAGTACAACTGATTTCTGGTATGAACTCCTAATCTCACATCTCCTATGACATTATCCAAAAGATGATAGAAGTTTAGACATGAGCCGGGAGTTGTTGGAACAACCATCTCAGAATCAAGATTGTGAACACTTGGTTTTGGATATGAGTCAATAGGAGTCTGAGGTTCAGAAGGCTCACATGCATCACTGTCAGATGCTTGTGGACTTGTGGTAGTCGAAACCTATTCATCCTGGTTGTTCTGATCATTTTCCACATTTTCTTAATTAGAGGAAGAGTCACTCACATCAAGTGCTCCCCCTGAGTTGGTAGATGATTGACTTTGTGAACCGGATGGTGTTGAATCTTGAGACGGTGTGTTCAAGACATGGTACATCATCTTGTTCGCAACTCGTCTTCGGAAGTGGAGAGAGGTATGTTCAAGGACTTGAAGAATCCATCATAGTCAAAGAAGTAAGCAGGCCATTTTCCAGTAGGTGGTGTGGTGTATCTCTAAACATCAACATTACACCACACCTTTACATGACCCGTTGAGTTGTTGTAGACTCTCTTGTTTAGAATGTTGTATCCTAGAAAGATCCCTTCATTAACCTTCTAGCTGAATTTTCCCTCCTAAGTCTCTTCATTAGGTTGCACGGAGCACCAAACGGATCAAGATACTCTAAGTTAGGTTTACGTCATTGTAGTAACTCGTAGCATGTTTTTCCATGGCGTTTAACTACGAGAACTCGATTGAGCATATAACATGCATTTGCAACTACCTCATTCCAGAATTGAATAGGCGGTTTCGAGTCTGCTAGCATAGTCCGTGCGGTTTCTATCAAGTTACGATTCTTCCGTTCAGCAACACCATTCAACTGAGGAGTGTAGGCAGAGGTAAATTGATGCACAACACCATGTGCCTGGATGCTCCACTATCTACAATCCATGTGTTAGTCTTGGCACTATAGCGAACACCCTGCAGATTCAATGAAAACATTAGTTCAAGTTAGGAACCCAAGCCTCCACTGGCTTGGGTTTGCCCGATGCATCACACCACATAAACTCAACCCATTGACCATTTGAGGTTGAGAGAAGCTCAGATGTCTGTTTGTTCTCATTTTCAGACGCTGAGGCGGATTTTTCATTCCATAGGCCAGCTTTGTATAAGCCCTGATAGTGATAAACATACGACTGGCTTATGGGTTGAACTTTGGGTTCACTATCCCTTTTAGGAGGCGTCACTGAGTTCCTTTTAAAAGATTTAGTTTAGATGCAAGAAGTTCAACTTTCCTCCTCGGTGTCTGATAATAAGGACAATTAGACGCAATGTGACCGTACTCTCCACAATTGTAGCAAGATTTGGTTTCAACTTTACGGTTAGTTTGTTTTTGTGGAGATGTAGGTGTCACATGGATGACCTTATTTTGTTTAGATTGAGACACTTCTTTGTTAGATGTATAGTCGGGTTTTACAAACTTAATTGCTTTACCTGGTTTTACATCTGTTATTTCTTGTTTACATGGACTTTAACATGATACTAATGATTGATTATGTTTAATAGTCCTTTTGGGTTCTGATTTGACTTTGTATGAACATTGACCTTTTCAAACTCTTTTTCCAGGTTAACACAAGGCATCTTTTCTTTTGCCTTTGAAGTGGACTCCTTTTGTTTAGTGCCAGATTCAATTGATTTACTTGTGAAATCTGGGTCACTAACAAGAGGAGTGGTCACCACATGATCCTTCATGGGGTTATTATTAATTGGTTTACTTTTGGTGTTCATCATGGTCTCAGGTGGTGGCGGAACAACTTTGTATCCCAATCCCTCCCCGTTGTTTCTCTCTCACTAAGTGTTGGACAATATGTGATCAGCTTGTCCAACTGTGTAGTTTGTTTTAAAGAGTTGACTTCTACATTTAAAACTGCTTTATGCTTCTTAGTGTCCTCTAGTGAGTTAATATAGTATCTAATGTTATTAGCTTGGTAGAAGGTGATAGGATCATTTGAGCTGATCTATGATGAAGTATGAGCACAATTCAAAGAAAACACAAACAAAGTAATCGAATTCAAGCAAGATATCAATAAAATTCACAGTTTCATTAATATCAAGCAAAGACAATTACAAAGTAATAAGCAGTGTTCATTCTCTCTCACAAGCTCTCCTACTACTAATAGTCTAAGCTATTTATAATGAAACACAAAGAAACTAACAATTACAAACATAGTCCCTATACTATTAAAAATATCAAAAAGACACATAAAGACAACATGTCAATCTTTCTAGAGTCCTAAAAATACTCCTCCTAAGATTTACATGGTCTTCGGTCTTCAAAATCTTCAATCTTTTCTTCTTTCTTTATCTCATTCAGCTTTATCTTCAGCTTCAATCTTCTATCTTCATTCTTTTACACTCAAAGAAGTCTTCTGGTTCTTCTTTTATCTTGAACATTGGCTCTTTTGGTATATCTCTTGTTCTTTCGAAGCATTTACAATAGCATACTTGAATTTGCTTGCATGAATGCCTTGTTCTGGTTTACCTTCATTTGTGTTTATCTCCATCTCGTTCATTCTTTCCAACATGTCTTTTGATAAGCAAGTGATGTCAATGTTTGCATATAACTCAATAGATTTAGACTTTCCTTTGAGTATACTTCTAAGACACCTTTCCTTGAGATTCTCATAAATTCAATATCTTTGATATCTTTCTTCACAACGTTTGCATAAGCAAGAGTTTTTCTCAATGATATCTTTCCATAGCTGCACTCGTCACATTGATTATCGAAATGAAATATTTCTTGTCTTGCTCTGCAACATCCGGAGATACTTTCTCAAACTTTTGTACAGACAAAAATGAAATATAACTTGGATGTAACAGTTTGAGTTCGAAAGCACCAAAAAAGTAATCATGTCTTCATCCCACTGTTCAAGATTTCGAACCAATTTAAGCTCAAACGTCTCAATGTTATAAAACCACCTGAGAATTGGTTTTGATTTCTGGTTACCTTCAATCACTTTCAAACCAGGAGTTGTTACCTTTTCAAAGTACTTATCATAAAATTCAATCATAAAGTGTTCATCTTCAGATTGTACTCCGTTGAGCTTTTTGTTTTTCTTTAGAGTAGCAACTCTTTATCTTCTTGATCGCATCTACTTTGAAGAAAATACTTGATCGATCCATACATTTTCTCAGTAATTCTACCATCATTTTACCACGTTGGAATATGTTGGATTGACCAGAGGTAATCTATTCAACTCCTTCAAATCTTGCACATGAAGTTTAATGATGTTGAATTCTTTATGCCCAAGACACATAGAACATTGATGTGGTTAGTACGTCATGATCCAAGTCGGGTCATACCTAATAACAAGCTTAGCAAACACCAAATAATATTTAATTGATGATATGATCATTCATTAAATATATATACACCAATTTAGAAATGGGTTTTCAAAATAAGTTGCATATGAGATTGAACAATTTATATAAATATTTTGTTTAATAGATGTTATTTGTAATGTTGTTTAAGTTACTTAAATAACATCAAATAATAAGAGGTGTGTATGTGTTATTCAATTAAAAGTTAATTATATGAATAACCTATAAATGACTTGATATTGTGTTTTATTTGGTTTTAAGTTTTGGGGGGAAAACCCCATTGTTAAATGGGGTTCGGCCGCCCACTTTCAAGAGTGGTTCTTTGCTTTTACCTAGTGGTCTTGGAAGAAACATAACACACAAGTCATTCATCCACTCCTCTCTCTCTCTTACATGCAAAAACCTCAAGAAAAAGGGGTTTTCTCTCTCTTGTTGAAGAAATTTGCGGCTGAAAGAGTATTCAGCAGCTCCTTTTTCGTTTTTGGGTGTTCAAATCCTAGCAAGAAGGTGTTGTCATATAGCTTGGGGTATGCAAGCTTGAGAGGACCTCCTTTGGTGCCTTAGTCGTTTTTCTTGGAGCTCATCCTCTTCAATCACTACTCTTTTGCTGCTGAAAAGTAGTTTATGGCAGCCTCATTATGGCTGTCCATAATGTTGTTTTGTTAACATAGCTAGTTTTTATTCACATATAAAGATCCTATGTTTATGGGTTTGTTTATCACTTTGTAATATCAAGATGAAACCCGAATTTTCAGTTCATTAACTAAGTTATAAGGCTTGTTTCCGCTGTGTTTTCACTAAGTTTAAATGGTTAAACTATGAATCTTGTTCTAACAAACCCCAACATTCGCATCTAGAGCCGGTTATGTGGATAGCTAGCTTATTTTAACCTTGTAATATTTCGTTTTATGGGACTTTGCAACCCCTTTTAGGGGCTGCTATGGTCATGTTTATGAATCCCCAACGTTCAAAATTATATCACACATGCTTGTGATTAAACTTTGAAAGACATGTATGTATTTGTTGTTTGTTTGGGCATGACAAAACCCGAAATTTGGCTGAAATTTCGTGGGTTTTAAGTGGGCATTCATTGTTGGTTTGGATGATATGATCATTGTTCATTATGGTGCATAACCTAGCCCTTGACCTTGTGTTGTTTGGATGTTTGTAATGGTTGTATTTATTCATTCAATTGGGTTGTATAATCTATTATCTGTTCTTTGTTTAAAGTGTAATTATTTATTATTGGGCTGTACTAAATAGATTAGGTACCTTTCATATTACTAGAAATCTTGTATTAAGACATAATGTCTTGTAATATGAAGATGTACGTGTTAGAAGCACAAAGGAAAGATACATGAAACATGGAGCATTTGGATGTGGTTTCAAGTGGGAGGTTCATGGAACTTTTGTGATGTGTTTTGACCCTTAGGAATGTCCTATGGTCCACACTTGTGATGGCAAACAAGTGTGGCCACTTTAGATGCTATGGTTATGCACTTACTTTTGGTTGATTCATGGTTGTTTGATTATGGTATTGTGGTTGATGACTTTACATATGATGTTTGCTTAACTATCCTTCAATTATATAACAAACTATCTAAATGGGCTTTAATCATTAAAAGTAATAAAAGGTTATTAAATTGTTTATGATTTCAAAGATTAAAAGGGGTTTTAATCAATCTACCATAAGGTATCTTGTTTTGAAAACATACAAATATGTAAATATAATGTTTTCTAAACTTGTATTTAATATCTTATACCTTCTGTAAAATAAAATAAGATCAACAACCGTCCTTTTACAAAACACTTTGAATCGTTTGGTAACTCTTAGTGGGATAAAGGTCACCTAACCATTTTGAGGGACCTTGTGACTGAGGTAAGAATGCCATATTCGTGGGATAAAGGTCACCTACGATGTGGTTTCCAAATGGTGTTGATGGGATTAGCATGCCGACTTTACGCATGACGAGTCAAGTCCCATACCTCTAGAAGTTGCAAATGGTTGCAATCGTCAATCGTAACCACCTTATTAATTTAAATCGTGGGATAAAGGTCACCTAACCACCATTTAAATGTAATGTTGGGTTCTAGATTTTAATATGAAAATGGCCTTGAAAGGTATTAATTATTAAAACAACAATATCGAAAATACTAAAATTGATATTTGTTAAATTTTGTAGATGGCCACCAATAATTATGATAATCAAGATAATTCATCCACGTCCGCCCAATTACGATCGATTCTCCAAAAGGAACGTCTAAACCATACAATTTTATCGATTGGTATCAAAACTTGAGAATAGTTCTCAAGCAAGAGAAACGATCATATGTTTTAGACGACCCTGTCCCCGATCAACCTAGTGAGGATGATTATGTAGGGGTTTTAACAAGTTATCAAGCTCATATAATCTTGTTTATATGAAAACGCAGCGGAATATATATATGTTTTAAAACATGTTAATAAGATGATTATTAACCATTTAATAAAGAACCCCATGCCATGGATCATTATACAAGTGCATACAAAAGATAAACATGAGATGATGTTACTACAACCATTGTAGCTACTCAAAACCGAATTTCTTGAGGTGAAAGAAGATGAAAAATGTGGCTGAATCTTCAAGGAAGAAGACCTCAAGAGGTGATACCCCAAGCTTGTACAAACACCTTTGATTGCTAGGAATCTTGACACCAAATTTTCAGCAACCAAAAACACTTTGAAAGCTGAAAATTCTGCTTCTTTTCTCCTCAAAACCGTGAGATAGAGAGAGAGATTGAGAGAGTTCTCAAGGTGTGTGTGTGAGAAAGAGAGAGGAGCAAGAGAGTTCTAGTGTGGGGGTAATGCATGGCCTTGGAACTAAAAAAAAGAGGAGGAACCAAGACAAAGGGGCGGCCGAAAATTGGCACCATTTGTCTCCCCTTTGATCCAAAATTTTTTTTAAATCAAACTATAAACACTCTTGCACCCTTATGATGTAAAATTAAACCATTTTAATTTTATATCACTAACACACACACTATTATTGTCATTGTCAAACTAATTAAAAAATGAACAAATAATCCCATATGAACAAATATATATATATATATAAACTTGTTCATTCGCAAAAGCAATGATTTAGAAAATCCGGTTTCTAAATGGTGTTTACATTTATTTGTTTGATCTAATCAACAAATAAATATTTGTCGGTGTTTGTTTGGCTTGTTATTGGGTATGACCCGACTTGGATCATATCACACTAGCCACATCAATTAATATATCTTGGGCAGATCATTTCTTTCAATCTCCCACTTGCACAAGATTTATAGAAGATTGATGCAAGCAGCAAATAACGCCTAGCAACGGTTTGCTACCCTAATGTATATGACTAATTGCCATTCAATAACATCATCCTTTTCAAGTACCTTACTTGAAAATGTTTTAGGTGAATTATCATCTATCCTTTTGTTGCAGATGTCATGTTAAATCCAAGAGACATAGAATAGTCATTCTCCGATGATATAACTTTAACAGGCCTTAGACATCTAACTCTCAACGAATAGAGGAACAAATTCCATCTTGAGTACATACGTCTCTCACAATCACCTCATGTCATACATGTACTCAGCCTTATGTACTGCCTTTTCAGAATAGCAAAGGACTAAGTCAAAGTACAATACTTGGTGAATATCAAGACCCAATATGTATCTCAGGTCTGAGGATACAATGATATTCGCCTTTACTCAAAATTTCTTATGACTAATCAGAAAGATTCCATGCAGAAATAATTGAGAGCGGGTCAGTCCAATATCTATATCCCATAGATATCAATGAACCTTGGTAGCAATCTCTTTCTTTATACTCATACCTTATGAATATCAACCAATCCAAGTTCGGTATAGTCTTACATTCATAGTTGTTCCCACAAGTATGATCGACTACGGACGTTGAGAATACTTATTTATTCATGGATTTAAACATGCTAAAATAGAAGAACAAACAAAATTATAACCATATAATTAAGTCAAATAACATTAGTTCCAATATCCAAATACAAAATACAACATCAAACCCAGTCACTTGAATATCTAAGTCCCATGGCACAAACATGACCTTCATGCTTTGCCTTATCAAGGAGTTTTGTGAGTGGATGTGCAATGTTTTTATCAGTGTGGACTTTGCGAATACATATCTTTCCTTTTTCAACTTCATCCCTTATGTAGTTAAATCTCGTTCAATGTGCCGAGTCTTTTGATGAGCACGAGGTTCCTTGATTTGAGCAATCGCACCATCGTTGTCACAAAATATCTCTAGGGATCCTGAATGGAAGGGACTACCCCTAGATTGGCTATGAATTTCTTCATCCATGCAGCTTCCTGTGCTGCCATTGAAGCGGCGACGTATTCTGACTCTGTAGTGGACAACGCTACGACTTCTTGCTTTGAGCTTTTCCAAGAAACAGCTCCCCATTCAGAATAAAGATGTACCCCGACGAGATCATGAATCATCTTGATCGGTTTGGAAACTCACATCCGTGTAACCTTTTACAACGAGTTCCTCTTCACCAGACCCGTAGATCAAGAACTTGTCCTTAGTCCTCCTTAGGTACTTCAGAATGTTCTTGATAGCCATCAATGACTATCACCAGGATTTTGCTGGTATCTACTTGTCATGCTTAAAGCGCATGACACGTCTGGTATAGTGCATATCATTGCATACATGATGGATCCTATAGCAGATGCATATGGATTGCCTTTATTCTATTTTGCCTCCTTGGAGCTTGGACATTGAGTTGTACTCAATATTGTCCCTCTTTGAATAGGTACATTACCTTTCTTAGAGTTTTCCATCTTGAACCTTTTCAAGATTTTGTCAATGTATGCACTTTGATTCAAACCAATTAGCCGTCTTGATCTATCCCTATAGATCTTTATTCCAGAATATAGGCGGCTTCACCAAGATCCTTAATGAAAACAACTTCCAAGCCAGGTTTTTACACCTTCCATGGTTGGAATGTCGTTTCCAAACAGTAGTATGTCATCAACATATAATACTAGGAAGGTTATTGTGCTCCCACTAGCCTTCTTATACACGCAAGCCTCATCAGCGTTTTTGATGAAGCCAAATTTCTTTACTTCATCATCAAAACGGTGATTCCAACTTCTTGATGCTTGTTTCAATCCATAGATTGATTTCATTAACTTGCATACTTTATTAGGATATTTTGGATCGACAAAACCTTCAGTGAACCATATAGACATCTTCCTCAAGATGTCCATTTAGGAAAGCGGTTTTGACATCCATTTGCCAAATCTCATAATCATAATGAGCTGCTATGGCAAACATATCCTTATAGACTTAAGCATTGCAACAGGTGAGAAGGTTTCATCATAATCAACCCCTTGAGTTTGAGTGAAACCCTTTGCTACAAGTCTAGCTTTGTAAGTATCCAAGTTTCCATGCATATCGGTTTTCTTCTTGAAAACCCACTTACTTCCAACTACTTTGGAATTAAGAGGTGGCTCAACAAGTTCCCAAACTTGATTGTCATACATGGATTGCATCTCAACGTTCATGGCCTCAAGCCATTTGTCACAATCCAAATTGGACACTGCATCATGATATGTGGCTGGTTCATCTGAATCCACCACATAGCATCCATCCATGAAAAATCCGTATCTTTCAGGTGGATTACTAGTTCTACCACTTCTGCGAACGTTTTGTGTGTATTGATCAACCGCTTGATCATCCTCAACATCCTCACGTTGAGTGCTAGTTTCAACCAAACGTGCATCGGGCTGGTTTCTTGATCCTCCTCAAGATCCACTGTTCTACTGCTAGTTCCTTCCATAAGGAACTTAGTTTCTAAGAACTCACCCTTTCTAGCAACAAACACTTTTTGTTCCAGTGGATCATAGAAATAATATCCCATAGAATCTCTAGGATATCCAACAAAGATACACTTGGTGGATCAGACATCTAATTTGTTTGGGGTGGGAGTATTAACATAAACCTCACAACCCCAGACCCTTAAGTACGATAGGGATGGAACTCTTCCATGCCATATCTCAAAAGGGTCTTTTCCACCTTTTTGGTTGGGGCCATATTCAGAATACGGGCCACGGAGAGCAAAGCAAACCCCAAATGATAGAGGTAATGTGCTTCTAGCCATCATAGATCGAACCATATCCAATAAGGTTCGATTCCTCCTCTCAGACACACCATTATGTGTGGTGTTCCAGGTGGAGTGAGTGTGAGACAATCCACAACTCCTAAGATGATCTTGAAAAACATCACTTAGGTATTCGCCACCTCTATCGGTGCGGAGAATTTTATTGACCTGTTGAGTTGATTTTCTACTTCATTCTTGAAGATTTTGAACATTTCAAAAGCTTCATCTTTGTGCCTTAATAAGTACAATACCCATAACGACTATAATCGTCGGTAAAGGTAATGAAGTATCTTTCACCATTCCTAGTCATTGGCTTAAGGACCACATACATCCGAATGTATGATACCTAATAAATCTTTTGCCCTTTCGTTAGTTCCACTAGAGGGTGCCTTAGTCATTTTACCTTGTAAACAAGATTCACATACATCAAATGAATCATATTCATTTGTTTTTAAAAGACCATTCTTTTGAATGTTTGTATACGTTTCTTGTTTATATGACCAAGGCGGCAATGCCAAAGGTAGGTATCACTCAAATCTAATTTGAGTCTTTTGGTGGTTGCTTGGTATATTGAGCTATCATATGTTACGTTTTCATGAACCAATTCATAAATACCATTACAAGGTATAGCTTTAAAATAAAATACATGATTTAAAGAAACATGAATATCATTGTCAACAAACTTGAAATCATAATCATATTGTCTTAAACGGGAAACAGAAATTATGTTCCTAGTCAAACTAGGAGCATATAATACATTATAAAATGACTTCCAAACCATTGGAAGCTTCAAAATGTAGTCTCCTTGGGCTTCAACGTGAACCTTTGCACCATTGCCATGAATAGACTTATTTCCCCTTTTGCATAATGCTCATTTCTTTTGAACCCGGAATAAATTGCAAATGTGAGTTCCACATCCGGTATCTAATACCCATGTGTTAGAAGAAATAACATTTAGCTCAACATGTATCATGTAAATTATACCTGAGGTTTGCCCTGCATCCCTCTTTTCTCTCAACTCTTTGAGATAGACTGGACAATTTCTCATCCAATGCCCTATCTCATCACATTTGAAGCATGGGTCGTTTACAGCACCTTTGCTTCTTTCCTTGGGCTTCGGAGGTTCCGCCCTAACAACCATCTTCCCCTTTCCTCCAACGTGCCCCTTTCCTTTTGCAAAATTTGCCTTAGGAGGGGGTAGAGAGCTCTTTCTTCTCCCACCTTCATTAATGGTGAGAATGGGTAAAACCTTTTCCCATTCCGCCTCAGCTGATTTGAGCATCGAATGAAGTTCATTTATGCTCTTGTCCCATCCGTTCATGTTGTAATTCATGACGAATGCCTCAAACCTTTTAGATAGGCCATTAAGGATCAAATCCGTGGCCAACTCTTTGAGACAGGACAATTTAGCCTTTGAAGGCGGTCGATGTGGCTTTTCTTAAGAACATAAGACGAAACTCATTAGGATTCTTCCATCCGACATGCATGAAGCGCTCGAACCGTTTCGAAGCGCTCAACTCTAGCTTGTTGCTGGAACGTTTCCCGCAACTGAGTGATCATGTCATAGGCTCCATGGAGCTCATACTCCTTTTGGAGTTCGGGTGTCATACTTGCTAACATTAAGCAAGACACTTGGACGGAGTCTTCCACATATTTAACCCAATCATTATAGGCCTCCACATCCTCCTCGTTAGGTTCATCGGGGATGGGATCATCAAGAATGTAGGCCCGCTTTTCTTGCTTGAGAACAATTCTCAAGTTGCGGTACCAATCCATGAAGTTGTTAGGTGTTAGACGATCCCTTTGAAGGATCGCCCTAAGAGATTGGTTGTTTTGGTTTGGTACATCGTTATTAGCGTTGGTGTGGTCGGCCATCTACAAATTTTACAAAGTTCCATTTTAGTAATCGTTGATATAATTATATATTTTATTTATTAATACCCTTTACGTCTCATAGACTATTAATAAAAAAATTTTAGAATCCAACGTTATATTTAAATATTGGTTAGGTGACCTTTATCCCATTATTTAAATAAACAAGGTAGTCAAAAATGACAATTGCAACCCATTGCAACTTCTAATGGTATGGGATCGTTTGAACATCTTATGTTTATAACGGCATGTTTACCCCATCAACACCTTTTATAAAACACATTTTACGTGATCCATTCAATATATTTTATAAATCAAGTTGTCCTACTTACACACACGTGTGAGTTTACCACATAAGTGGTTAGGTGACCTTTATCCACAAACATGGCATTATCACCTCAAGTTACAAGTTCCCTCAAAGTGGTTAGGTGACCTTTATCCCACTAAGAGTTTGCAAGTAACCTAAGTGTTGTGTAAAAGGATGGTGTTTAACTTGTTTCTCAAAAGGGATTTATAATTTCACATTCTTGTTTTAGAAAAGACCATGTACTATATGATTGTATGCATTCAACCATATGGTATCCATTTGGTTCTATTAAATAAAACCCATTTTATTTTTCAAACCATTAACTCCTTTTATAGACCCATTCTATTTAGCTTAATGATTTGAGAACCAATTTCTTGTAATAGCTTGTTCTAGTTGATGGTTGTTAATGACATCCAAATATCCAAAACAAACAACATCATAAGCATTCAACCAAGCATAACCAAACAATACATATATGCATAACAAAGCATACTAAATTGAGCACACTTGTTTAGCCAAAACAAGTGTGTCAAAAGGTCTTGTCCTAAGGGTAAGAACATGACACATGGTTGACAAAAGTAACTCCCACTTGAATCCACATCTTCAAGCATCCTCTTTGTCCATTTTTCTTCAAGTCTTGATCTTGAGCATCCTTACAAAATATGTATCCTAATACATTTTTCTAGTAAAGATAACTCCTAATCTATTTATTACAAACCATATGAATGAATAGATTACAAAATAAGACTTGAAACAAAATAAATAATACATGCCCAAATGAATATAACATGACAACCAATCATTCAATCCAAAAGGTCTAGGCTTTGTTATGCATAATCAACAACAACAACAAACATACACAAGATGAACGATTTTGGCAGCCCCTTTTAGCCCATGTTTTTGGCCAACATAACCAAGAACAAATGGGTTAAAAACATATAAATAACATCTAATAATCTAGAGTTTTAAAGATCCTTTTATGCATAAAGAAGCATCTTTAAAACACTAAAGGGGGGCAAAATCCAGCCCCTAACTCACGGATTTTTTGGTGCCAAGCACCACAAAACCGTGAACTAGGGCGGAAATATATGTATGCATATGTATAAGTGGCTCTTGATGCCATTGTAGGGGTTTTAACAAGTTTATCAAAGCTCATATAATCTTGTTTATATGAAAACGCAGCGGAATATATTATGTTTTAAAACATGTTATAAGATGATTATTAACCATTAATAAAGAACCCCATGCCATGGATCATTATACAAGTGCATACAAAAGATAAACATGAGATGATGATACTACAACCTTTGTAGCTGCTCAAAAACCGAATTTCTTGAGGTGAAAGAAGATGAAAAACGTGGCTGAATCTTCAAGGAAGAAGACCTCAAGAGGTGATACCCCAAGCTTGTACAAACACCTTTGATTGCTAGGAATCTTGACACCAAATTTTCAGCAACCAAAAACACTTTGAAAGCTGAAAATTCTGCTTCTTTTCTCCTTCAAAACCGTGAGATAGAGAGAGAGATTGAGAGAGTTCTCAAGTGTGTGTGTGTGAGAAAGAGAGAGGAGCAAGAGAGTTCTAGTGTGGGTGTAATGCATGGCCTTGGAACTAAAAAAAGGGGAGGAACCAAGACAAAGGGGCGGCCGAAAATTGGCACCCTTGTCTCCCCTTTGATCCAATTTTTTTTAATCAAACTAAAATACTCTTGCACCCTTATGATGTAAAATTAAACCATTTTAATTTTATATCACTAACACACACACACTATTATTTGTCATTGTCAAACTAATTTAAAAAATGAACAAATAATCCCATATGAACAAATATATATACATATATATATATATATTTATATATATATATAAACTTGTTCATTCGCAAAAGCAATGATTTAGAAAACCCGGTTTCTAATTGGTGTTTACATTTATTTGTTTGATCTAATCAACAAATAAATATTTGTCGGTGTTTGTTTGGCTTGTTATTGGGTATGACCCGACTTGGATCATATCACACTAGCCACATCAATTTAATATATATCTTGGGCAGATCATTTCTTTTAGATTAGGAGGCCTTTAATGATTGGATAAAGTACACTGAGGACTCTGTCCAGGTGTCTTGCCTTATGTTGGCAAGCATGACTCCGGATCACCAGAAGGAGTATGAGCATCATGGAGCTTATGACATCATAACCCAACTGAAGGAAATGTTCCAACAGCAAACAAGGGTTGAGCGCTTCGAAACGGTTCGAGCGCTTCGAAACGGTTCGAGCGCTCCATGCATGTCGTATGGACGACAACCAATCAGTCTCATCTTATGTGCTTAAGATGAAAAGTCGCATTGACCGCCTCGAAAGGCTAAACTGTCCTGTCTCAAAGGAATTGGCCACGGATTTGATCCTCAATGGCCTTACCAAAAGCATTGAGACGTTCGTGTTGAACTACAACATGAATGCATGGGACAAAAGCATTGGTGAGCTTCACTCTATGCTCAAATGGCCGAGGCGGCCATGGGTAAAAGGGTTTTACCCGTTCTCATGATCCATGAAGGTGGGAACAAGAAAAATCCTCATCCCACACCCAAGGAAAAGGTTGCCAAGGGTAAGGGACCCGTAATGGGAAAAGGGAAAGGGATGGCAAGGGTGCCACCCAAAGCATAGGAGAGAGGCAAAAGATTGCTTCTAATGACCATGCTTCATGTTAGGATCTCAGCCTCTAGGTTTGATCGATTGAACAGATATAGCAGCGGAATAGCTCAGAATTAGACAAATTCAAGCAAGAACATTCGATATAAAGCGATAAAAGAATTTGTTATAGAGAGAGAAATATCAGACAAAAGGAATATGCATTAAGATTGTCGGCCTCAATGGCACGATTACAGGTGAGTCATCCTTCCTTATAAAGGAAAGAGTGACGTAGGCTGATGTCACTTGAAAGTGACATGTAACCGTTTTATAACTACTGATGTTAACAACTACTGAAGATGTCAACAACTGACATCTTCTTACAAATGTTCCTAAGTGTTAAACATCTTATTTACAACTACTGAAAAACATAAAACTACTGATACTACAACAACTGAAGAACAACCTCTGCAGTTGTTTACAAGTACTGAAAAGGAAACAACTACAGAAATGTAAACAAACTACTGAAAGGAAAAGAAAACTACTGATGAAGAAAAACCATCACAACAACTGAAGAAGCCCTCTTCAGCTGTTGTCATCAGCTATAACATCAGCTGATGTCTTGAGTACTTGAACATCAGACTTTGTCTTTCAGCTGTTGATCTTCAGTCTTTGTCTTCAGTACTTGTTGAAGTCTTCAGACTTTAGATCTTCAGCTGTTGTCTCAGTCTTTGTCTTCAGTACTTCAGAAATACTTCAGCAGTTGTATTCTTCAGACTTTGTAGAACAGCTGATCAGGTCTTCTTCAGCTGTTGTGATATCCTGTGGGACTTAGAGGTTTCTCTGATCAGGCTCATTGGTTCTTTTGGTCCAACACTTCAAGTGTGGGGAGATTTGACACTGGACAAGAAATTGTCCTGTCCAACTCCAAGAGTTGAAAGCAAAGAGGGATGTCGGACAAACCTCAGGTACTACATACATGATCCATATTGATTTAAACTTAATATCCTCCAACATATGGGTATTAGATACCGCATGTGTAACTCATATTTGCAATTTGTTGTAGGGGTTCAAAAGAAGTAGCAATTCAACAAAGGGGATGTTAGCCTCTATATGGGCAATGGGGCTAAAGTTCAAGTTGAAGCCCGTGGTGACTACATCTTGAAACTTCCAAATGGTTTGGAAGTAATTTTGTACAATGTTTTGTATGCTCCTAGTTTGACTAGGAACATTATTTCGGTAGCCCTATTAAAACATTTTGGATATGTATTATCATTTATTGGAAATGAAATCCATGTTACTTTGAATGACATGTTTACTTTAAAGCTATTCCTATCAATGGTATCTACGAATTGGTTCGTGAAAATACATTGAATGATAGCTTATTGTACCAAACTAGTACCAAGAAACTCAAATCGGATTTGAGTAATACTTATCTTTGGCATTGCCGTCTTGGTCATATAAACAAGAAAAGAATACATACATTACAAAAGAATGGTCTTTTAAAAACAAATTAATGTGATTCATTTGATGTATGTGAGTCTTTTTTACAAGTAAAATAACCAAGGCACCTTTTAGTGGCAAAGCCGAAAGGGCAAAGGATTTATTAGGTATCATACATTCGGATGTATGTGGTCCTTTTAAACCTATGACGTGGTACAATGAAAGATACTTCATTACCTTTACTGACGACTATAGTCGATATGGGTATGTGTACTTGTTAAGACACAAAGATAAAGGTTTTGAAATGTTCAAGATCTTTGAAAATGAAGTACAAAATCAACTCAATAAGTCAACTAATTTTCTCCGCACCGATAGAGGAGGTGAATACCTGATTGATGCTTTTAGGGACCATCATAGAAGTTATGGGATTGTCTCACAACTATCTCCACCGGGAACACCACAACATAATGGCGTGTCCGAGCGGAGAAATCGAACTCCATTGGATATGGTTCGATCTATGATGGCTAGAAGCTCATTACCTCTATCATTTTGGGGTTTTGCTCTGCTCTCTGCGGCCCGTATTTTGAATATGGCTCCAACCAAGAAAGTGGAAAGGACACCTTATGAAATATGGCATGGAAGGGTTCCATCATTTTCATATATGAGGGTGTGGGGGTGTGAGGCTTATGTGAAGACTCCCACCTCGAACAAGTTAGAAAGCCGCTCCACTAAGTGTATCTTTATTGGATATCCAAGAGATTCTATGGGATATTATTTCTATGATCCAATACAACAAATGGATTTTGTTGCCAAAAAGGGTGAGTTCTTGGAAACCAAATTCCTTATGGAAGGAACTGGTAGTAGAACTATGGATCTTGAAGAGGATCAAGAACCGCAACTCGATACACGTTTGGTTGACAATAGCACTCAACATGAGGATGTTGAAAGTGATCAAATAGTTGATCAATACACAGAAAACGTTCGCATATTTGGTAGAACTAGTAATCCACCTTAAAGATATGGATCTTTCACTAATGGATGCTATGTGATAGATTTTGATGATCCAATCGCATACCATGATGCATTTTCCAATTCGGATTGTGACAAATGGCTTGAAGCCATGAACGTTGAGATGCAATCCATGTATGACAATCAAGTATGGGACTTGGTTATACCACCTCTTCACACCAAAGTAATTGGATGTAAGTGGGTTTTCAAAAGGAAAACTGATATGCATGGAAACCTGGATACTTAAAACCAAGAATTGTAGCAAAGGGTTTCACTCAAACTCAAGGGGTTGGTTATGATTAAACTTTCTCACCTGTTGCAATGCTAAAATCTATTAGGATATTGTTTGCCATAGCTGCTTATTATGATTATGAGATTTGGCAAATAGATGTCAAAACAACTTTCCTAAATGGATATCTGAGGAAGATGTCTATATGGTTCAGCCTGAAGGTTTTGTCGATCCAAAACATCGTAACAAAGTATGCAAGTTAAAAAAATCAATCTATGGATTGAAACAAGCATCGAGAAGTTGGAATCACCATTTTGATGAAGAAGTAATTAAATTTGGATTCATCAAGAATGCTGATGAAGCTTGTGTATATATGAAAGCTAGGGGGAGCATCATCACTTTCCTAGTATTGTATATTGATGACATACTACTATTTGGAAATGACATTCCAACCTTGGAAGGTGTAAAAACCTGGCTTGGAGGTTGTTTTTCCATCAAGGATCTTGTTGAAGCCGCCTATATTCTGGGAATAAAGATCTATAGGGACAGATCAAGGCGGTTGATTGGTTTAAATCAAAGTGCATACATTGATAAGATCTTGAAAAGGTTCAAGATGGAGAACTCTAAGAAAGGTACGATACCTATTCAAAGAGGAATGATATTGAGTACGACTCAATGTCGAAGCTCAAAGGATGAGCAAGATAAAATGAAGGGAATCCCATACGCATCTGCTATTGGATCCATCATGTATGCAATGATATGCACTCGGCCGGACGTTTCTTGTGTCTTAAGCATGACAAGCCGTTACAAGCAAAATCCTGGAAGCAGTCATTGGATGGCTGTTAAGAACATACTTAAGTACCTAAGGAGGACTAAAGATATGTTTCTAATCCTTGTA
This sequence comes from Flaveria trinervia, assembly GCA_025506515.1. NCBI lineage: Eukaryota > Viridiplantae > Streptophyta > Magnoliopsida > Asterales > Asteraceae > Flaveria > Flaveria trinervia. Next base: position 1,905 of record JACCIX010000635.1, on the reverse strand, counting down.
TCTGGTGATAAGGAACTCGTTGTAATCGGTTACATGGATGCGAGTTTCCAAACTGATCGTGATGATTCACCATCACAATCTGGATACATATTATTCTGAATGGTGGAGCCGTCTCTTGGAAGAGCTCTAAACAAGATGTGGTGGCTTTATCAACTACAGAATCAGAATATGTCGCCGCCTCATTGGCAGCTCAAGAAGCTGCATGGTTGAAGAAATTCATTGCCGATCTAGGGGTTGTCCCTTCCATTCAGGACCCCCTAGAGATCTTTTGTGATAACAAGGGTGCGATTGCTCAAATCAAGAAACCTCGTGCTCATCAAAAGACAAGGCACATTGAGCGGAGATTCAACTACATACGAGATGAAGTTGAGAAAGGAAGATATGTATTCGCAAAGTTCACACAGATGAAAATATTGCGGATCCTCTTACGAAGCTCCTAGAAAAGGCAAAGCATGAAGGTCATACGTGTGCCATGGGACTTCGATATTCTAGTGATTGGATTTGATCTGTGATTTCGTATTTGGATATTTGGAACTCTCTTACTACTTGAATAAAATTATTTGGTTTTAATATTTCAACAAATGTTCTAATTTAGCATGTTTAATCCACGGGTAAATTGTTTACTCTAAATGTCCATAGTCGTTCATACTTGTGGGAACAAGTATGAGGGTAAGATTATTATGAATTTGGATTGGTGGTATTCATAAGGAATGAATATAGAGCAAATGGTTGCTGCCAAATTTCATAGATATTTGTGGGATACAAATATTGGACTGACCCACATCTCAAATTTTAGTACATGGAATCTTCCAGTTTGATCATAAGTAAATTTGAGTAAATGCGAATATCATTGCTATCCTCAGACTTGAGATACATACTGGGTTTTCATATTCACCAAGTGTTATACCTTGAGCTAGTTCTTCACTGCCCTGAAATAATGGACAGTACGTAAGACTATGTTCAGACGTGACACGAAGTGTTTGTGAGAAACTGACAGGATCAGTGATCTCAAGTTTGATGGATTAGAGTGTAACGCAGTGGAATAAGATCAAGAATTAGACAAATTATAGCAAGAATTTGATATTCGTATGCATTAAGAACAAATACGGTTGTAATGAGAGAATATATTTCTGTGAAAAGGAATGTTTCAATTATATCAAATGTTTCTACTCAATCATTCACCGATTACAATTAGGTTGACACTCCTTATATAGAGTGCAATCACTGCTCATATCACGGGATAGTGACATCTCGCAGATTTATTACAAAAATAACTAACACTTAACAAACTACTGAAATGTTCACAACTACTGAGAACATATGAATAGTGCTAAGCACAAAATATAAAACTACTGATGCTAAACTACTGAAACTAAACTACTGAAACTAAACTACTGATTACAAAACTACTAAAAAGGAAAATATAAAACTACTGAAAGAAAACCATCACAACTACTGAAGAAGACCTCTTCAGCTGTTGTGACAACGTCTGATACTTGGTCTTCAGTACTTGTCTTCAGCACTTGTCTTCAGACTTTGTCTTCAGCACTTGTCTTCAGACTTTGTCTTCAACACTTGTGTCTTCAGACTTTGTCATCAGCACTTGTGTCTTCAGAGTTTGTCTTCAGCACTTGTGTCTTCAGACTTTGTCTTCAGCACTTGTGTCTTCAGACTTTGTCTTCAGCACTTGTGTCTTCACACTGTTTTCAGCTCTTGTGTCTTCAGACTTTGTAATCAGTTGTTGTCTTCAGCTGTTGTGGACTTCAGCAGTCGTTGTGACGTCTGTGGGACATAAGGTTTTTCTGATCCGGCTCATTGGTTCTTTTGGTCCAAAAAACTCCCCCTAAACCAATACAGCCAAAACCTTTAACTTTATTGAGGTCCCACTTATTGTTGGCAAAGACT
>JACCIX010000548.1:45000-46070 GCA_025506515.1 Flaveria trinervia | reverse complement strand
GCCAAGAGTCCAAAGAAGGCCTCCTCAAGCTTATATACCCCAAGCTTGTGTTCAACACCCTTCTTGTTAGGGAAACACCACAAATCAGCTCTCAAAGACCTCCCTTTTCTGCCTAATTTCCGAAAATTTTGAGAGAGAAAGAGAAGAGAGAGAGATAGTTGGATGCAAACAAAAACCTGAATAATGGTTTTGTGTTGTGACTAGTTAAGCCATTTGTTTTTCAAGAACACAAAGGTCCATGGCAATGCAAGAGGGGGGCGGCCAACCTCTTTCAAAATGAGAGTTCCCTCTCAATTTTATAACACAATAATGTTAACTAGCCACTTAACTAGATATATTATGTATACCACTAACCCATTTAATTGTATAATATATATATACAACCATTATTAATTTGTAATGTTATTCAACTATTTAAATAGCATTACAAATAATATTGAACAAATATCCTAATAATTGTCCCTCATTTGCAACTTGTTTAGAAACCCATTTTCTAAATTGGTGTTAATATTCAATTATCATGTAATTGAATATTAATAGGTGTTTGTTAAGCTTGTTGTTGGGTATACCCGACTTGGATCATAACGTACTAACCACATCAATATTCTAAGTGTCTTGGGCACACAAGAATCTTACATACATGCAGACGTTCATACATACATACATATATACATGCATACATGCACACATACATCCAGGCATGCATACATACATACTACATACATATGTACGGACATACATACATACATACATACATACGTACGTACCTACATACGTACGTACAGACATACATACATGCATCATACACATACATACATATATACATACATACATTCATACATTCATACATACATACATAAATACATATACACACACATACATACATACATAAATCATACATACATTCTAGATACCTACATACATACATACTACATACATACATATATACACACACATACATACACACATACATACACACATACTACATACATACATACATACATACATACATACATACATACATACATACAGACATACATACATACATACATACATACATACATACATAC
>JACCIX010000548.1:17500-40000 GCA_025506515.1 Flaveria trinervia | reverse complement strand
AGGTTTTAAGTGGGGTTTCATTGTATGTTTTGATGATTTGATCCTTGGTTGTTTGTGTGCATAACCTAGTCTTTGACCTTGTGTTGTTTGGATGCTTGCAATGTTTGTTTGGTTGTTTATTCATTGGGTTGTAATATTATTCATTTGTGCTTTGTTTAAAATTTAATTTGTCTATTTATTCATTGGGATGTAATAATAGATTAGGAGCCTTTTCTTTTTACTAGAAATATGTATTAGGATATATATATTTTGTAAAAGAAGATGCTCGGGATGGAAGCAATGGAAGACACAAAGAAGGACTCGATGCATATGGATGCAAGTTCAAGTGGGAGTCCATCAAGACCCTATTTTGTGTTGTTTTCAACCCTTAAGAAAGACCTAATGACCACACTTGTGATGGCAAACAAGTATGGTCACAATAGTTGCTATGGTTATGCACATTATGTTGTTTATGCTTATGACTTGTTTGGATGTTTGTTATTTATTGAGTGGTTGAATTTGACATGCATTACAAATTATTAACAAACTTAACAAGTTATTAAAATGATGGTTCTTAATCATTAAAAGGTAATAAAAGGTTATTAAATTGATTTAATGGTTTTAAAGATTAGATTGGTTTTAATCAAAGGACCATGGGGTACCTTGTATTTGAAAGCATGCAAATACAAGTACATAGAGTTTTCTAAACTAGAATTATGAAATCTCTAAACTTTTGACTAACAAGTTCAACACTATCCTTTTGCACAACACTTGAATCAATTGAAAACTCTTATTAGGATAAAGGTCACCTAACCATTTAGAGGGAACTTATGATTTAAGGTGGGGATACCACATTGGGGGATGAAGGTCACCTAACCACTTATGTGGGTAAACTCACACGTGTGTGCAAGTAGGGTAACTTGATTTGCAAACCATGTTAAATGGATCACCTAAATATGGTTTCCAAATGGTTTTGATGGGATTAACATGCCGACTTTATATAGATGTTAAAGGTCGATCCCATACATCTAGAAGTTGCAAATGGTTGCAACCGTCAATCGTTGACCACCTTATTAATTTTAAATCGTGGGTTAAAGGTCACCTAACCACAATTTGAATATAATGTTGGGTTCTAGATTTTAATAGTAAATGGCCTTAAAAGGCATAAATTATTAAAATTGGCTATATCGAAAATACTAAAATAAAACTTTGTTAAATTTGTAGATGGCCTCACATAATGATAATTCCGATAACTCATCCGCGTCCAACCAATCTCTACGAGCGATCCTCCAAAAGGAACGTCTAAATCATAACAACTTTATCGACTGGTATCGAAACTTGAGAATCGTTCTCAAGCAAGAGAGAAGATCGATGTTTTAGACGACCCTATCCCCGATCAACCTAGCGAGGATGATGAGGAGGCCTACAACGATTGGCTGAAATACACTGAGGACTCTGTCCAAGTGTCTTGTCTCATGCTTGCAAGCATGACTCCGGATCTCCAAAAGGAGTATGAACACCACGGAGCTTACGACATGATAACCCAGCTGAAGGAACGTTCCAACAGCAAGCAAGGGTTGAGCGCTTCGAAACGGTTCGAGCACTCCATGCATGTCGTATGGACGACAACCAATCTGTTTCATCTTATGTACTTAAGATGAAAAGTCACATTGACCGCCTCGAGAGGCTTAATTGTCCCGTCTCGAAGGAATTGCCACGGATTTGATCCTGAATGGCCTTACCAAGAGGTTCGAGACATTCGTGATGAATTACAACATGAATGCTTGGGACAAAAGCATTGGTGAGCTTCACTCAATGCTCAAAACTGCCGAGGCGGCCATGGGTAAAAGGGTTTTACCCCTTCTCACTATCAATGAATGGGAACAATAAAAGGCCTCGTCCCGCACCTAAGGCAAAAGTTGCCAAGGGCAAGGGACCCGCTTGGGGAAAAGGGAAAGGGTGGCAAGGGTGCCACCCAAACCACAAGAAAAAAGCAAAAGGTTGCTACTAACAACCCATGCTTCAAGTGTGGGGAGATTGGACATTGGCAAGGAATTGTCCTGTCCATCTCCAAGAGTTGAAAGCAAAGAGGGATGCCGGGCAGACCTCAGGTACAATATACATGATCCATATTGATTTAACATGATATCCTCTAACACATGGGTATTAGATACCGGATGTGGAACTCACATTTGCAATTTGTTGCAGGGGTTCAAAAGAATAGTGACTTCAGAAAGGGGATGTAAGCCTCTACATGGGCAATGGGGCTAAAGTTCAAGTAAAGCCCGTGGTGACTACATCTTGAAACTTCCAAATGGTTTGGAAGTGATTTTGAAAATGTTTTGTATGCTCCTAGTTTGACTAGGAATATTATCTCTGTAGCCCTGTTAAAACAATTTGGATATGTATATTACCTTTATTGAAAATGATATTCATGTTTCTTTAAATGGTATGTTCTATTTTAAAGCCATTCCCATTAACGGTATTTATGAATTGGCTCATGAAAATACTCTAAATAGCTCATTGTACCATACTAACACCAAGAAACTCAAGTTGACTTGAGTGATACCTATCTTTGGCATTGTCGTCTTGGTCATATAAACAAGAAACGCATACAAACACTTCAAAAGAATGGTCTTTTAAAAACAAATGATATAATTCATTTGATGTATGTGAATCTTGTTTACAAGGTAAGATGACTAAGGCACCCTTTAGTGGAACTAATGAAAGGGCAAAAGATTTATTAGGAATCATACATTCGGGTATGTGGTCCTTTTAAGCCAATGACTAGGAATGGTGAAAGATACTTCATTACCTTTACCGACGATTATAGTCGCTATGGGTATGTGTACTTATTAAGGCACAAAGATGAAGCCTTTGAAATGTTCAAAATCTTCAAGAATGAAGTAGAAAATCAACTTAACAAGTCAATTAAAGTTCTCCGTACCGATAGAGGAGGTGAATACCTGAGTGATGTTTTTCAAGATCATCTTAGGAGTTGTGGGATTGTCTCACCTAACTCCACCTGGAACACCAAAACATAATGGTGTCTGAGAGGAGGAATCGAACCTTATTGGATATGGTTCGATCTATGATGGCTAGGAGCACATTACCTCTATCATTTTGGGGTTTCGCTCTGCTCTCCGCGGCCCGTTTCTAAATATGGCCCCAACCAAAAAGGTAGAAAGGACACCTTTTGAGATATGGCATGGAAGGGTTCCATCTCTATCATACTTAAGGGTCTGGGGTTGTGAGGCTTATGTTAAGACTCCCACCCCAAACAAGTTAGAAGTCAGATCCACCAAGTGCATCTTTGTTGGATATCCTAGAGATTCTATGGGATATTATTTCTATGACCCACTGGAACAAAAGGTGTTTGTTGCCAGAAAGGGTGAGTTCTTAGAAGAAAAGTTTCTTATGGAAGGAACTAGCAGTAGAACAGTGGATCTTGAGGAGGATCAAGAACCACAACCCGATACACATTTGGTTGAAACTAGCACTCAACATGAGGATGTTGAAGATAATCATATGGTTGATCAATACACACAAAACGTTCGCAGAAGTGGTAGAACTAGTAATCCACCTGAAAGATATGGATTTTTCATGGATGGATGCTATGTGGTAGATTCAGATGAACCAACCACATATCGTGATGCAGTGTCCAATTCGGATTGTGACAAATGGCTCGAGGCCATGAGCGTTGAGATGCAATCCATGCATGACAATCAAGTATGGGACTTGGTTATTCCACCTCCTAACTCAAAGTAGTTGGAAGCAAATGGGTTTTCAAGAAGAAAACCGATATGCATGGAAACTTGGATACTTATAAAGCTAGACTTGTAGCAAAGGGTTTCACTCAAACTCAAGGGGTTGATTATGATGAAACCTTCTCACCTGTTGTGATGCTAAAGTCTATAAGAATATTGTTTGCCATAGCTGCTCATTATGATTATGAGATTTGGCAAATGGATGTCAAAACCGCTTTCCTAAATGGATACTTGAGGAAGATGTCTATATGGTTCAGCCTGAAGGTTTTGTCGATCCAAAACATCCTAATAAAGTATGCAAGTTAAAGAAATCCATCTATGGATTGAAACAAGCATCGAGAAGCTGGAACCACCGCTTTGATGAGGAAGTAAAGAAATTTGGCTTCATCAAAAACGCTGATGAGCTTGTGTGTATAAGAAGGCTAGTGGGAGCACAATAACTTTCCTAGTATTGTATGTTGATGACATACTACTATTTGGAAATGACATTCCAACCTTGGAAGGTGTAAAACCTGGCTTGGAAGTTGTTTTTCCATTAAGGATCTTGGTGAAGCCGCCTATATTCTTGGAATAAAGATCTATAGGGATAGATCAAGGCGGTTGATTGGTTTGAATCAAAGTGCGTACATTGATAAGATCTTGAAAAGGTTCAAGATGGAAAACTCTAAGAAAGTACCGTACCTATTCAAAGAGGAACAATATTGAGTACGACCAATGTCCAAGCTCAAAGGATGAGCAAGGTAAAATGAAGGCAATCCCATACGCATCTGCTATTGGATCCATCATGTATGCGATGATATGCACTCGACCAGACATGTCATGCGCCTTAAGCATGACAAGCCGTTACCAGCAAATCCTGGAAGCAGTCATTGGATGGCTGTTAAGAACATACTTAAGTACCTAAGGAGGACAAGAGACATGTTCTTAATCTATGGATCTGGTGATGAGGAACTCGTTGTAAAGGGTTACACGGATGCGAGTTTCCAAACCGATCGTGATGATTCTCGGTCGCAATCGGGATATATTTTCATTCTCAATGGAGGAGAAGTCTCTTGGAAAAGCTCCGAACAGGATGTGGTGGCTCTATCAACTACAGAATCAGAATACGTCGCCGCCTCATTGGCAGCTCAAGAAGCTGCATGGTTAAAGAAATTCATTGCCGATCTCGGGGTTGTCCCTTCCATTCAGGACCCCCTAGAGATCTTTTGTGACAACGAGGGTGCGATTGCTCAAATCAAGGAACCTCGTGCTCATCAAAAGACTAGGCACATTGAGCGGAGATTCAACTACATACGAGATGAAGTTGAAAAGGGAAAGATATGTATTCGCAAAGTTCATACAGATCAACATTGCGGATCCTCTCACAAGATCCTTGAAAAGGCAAAGCATGAAGGTCATACTTGTGCCATGGGACTTCGATATTCTAGTGATTGGATTTGATATGTAAATTTTGTATTTGGATATTGGAACTCTTTATTTGACTAAAATTACTTGGTTAAATGTTTCAATTAATGTTCCAATTTTAGCATGTTTAATCCATGAGTAAAATATTCACTCTAAATGTCCGTAGTCGTTCAAACTTGTGGGAACAAGTGTGAGGGTAAGACTATTATGAACTTGGATTGGTTGATATACATAAGGATGAATATAGAGCAATGGGTTGCTACCAAGGTTCATGGATATTTGTAGGATGCAAATATTGGACAGACCTGCATCTCAAATATTACTACATGGGATCTTTTGATTGATCATAAGTAAATTTGAGTAAAGGCGAATATCATTTGGTATCCTCAGACCTGAGATACATATTGGGTTTTGATATTCACCAAGTGTTATACCTTGAGCTTATTCTTCACTGTCCTGAAATAGTGGACAGTGCATAAGGGTATGTTCAGGCATGACACGAGGTGTTTGTGAGAAACGTATGTTATCAAGATGGAATTTGTTCCTCTTATTCGTGAGAGTTAGATGTCTAAGGCCTGATTAAGTTAAATCAACAAGGAATGATCATTCTATGTCCTTGGATTTAACATGACATCTGTGACAAAAGGATAGATGATTAATTCACCTAAAAACATTTCAAGTATGGTACTTGAAGAGGATGATGTTATTGAATGGCACTTAGTCATACGTATTAAGGGTAGTAACCGTTGTTAGGCGGTATTTACTACTTACATCAATCTTCTATGAATCTTGTGCAAGTGGGAGATATCTGGATCTATATGCCCAAGACACATATATGATTGATGTGGTTAGTGCGTAATGATCCAAGTCAGGTCATACCCAATAACAAGTTAGACAAACACCATCAAATATTTGTTTAATGATAGGATCATGCAACAATATAGACACCTAATTAGAAAATTGGTTTTCTAAATATTACTTTTGTGTTAGAACAAAATTATAGGATGATTTTGTTCAAGAGAGATTTATTTGTTTCATTATTTAAAATGGTTAGATAATGACTTATAAAAGAGTGTTGTGTTATAAAATTACAACTTGGTTTTAATTTTAACAACATGATTTATAAAAGGGTGCAACTTATACAAAATAAAGTGTGGGAAAACTTGTTTGTTTGAAAACTTTCGGCCGCCCAAGGACATTGGGATAACCTTTTTTGTCTTGGTTCTTGCATAACTTAACTTATGCAACACACCACAATCACTCTCCTAAGACTCTCTCTCTCACACACACTAAAACTCTCTCACATGGCTGCTTGATTTCGATTTTGAAGCAGAAAGTTTGGGGCTGAAGTTCCGAGTTCTAGTGAAGCAAAAGAAGTTCTTTTGGGTGTAGCAACCTAACAAGCAGGTGTTTGAAGGGCTTGGGGTATACGGATTTGAGGCCTTCTCTTTTGAAGATTAGTCACTCAAAAGCATCATCATCTTCATCTATTTCGATCTTGTTTTGCTGCTGCAAGGTAGTTTATGGCAGCTTCTTTATGGCTGTCCATATTGCTCGTTTTATGTCTTCTTTGCTGTCTATTCACATAAATGATCCTTGTTAAATGGGTTTGTTTTATACACTAATATGGTCACCTTAAGAACATATATTTCAGTTTCGAAAACATTCAAAAACTAAGATTATCCGCTGCGTTTTTTCTGAAAGTTTAAATGGTTAAACTACGTTTTATGTTCTTGCAAACCCATCAATACACACATACATACATGCATACATGCATACATACATACATATATACATCCATACACGCACACATACATGCATACATGCATACATACATACATACATGCATACATACATACATACATGCATAATACATACATACACACATACACTACATACTTACACAAACATACAAACATACATAAAAACATACATACCTACATACATACATACATACATACATACCTACATACATATTTACAGACATACATACATACATACATACATACATACATACATACATACATACTAATACATACATACATACGTATGTACATACATTACATACATACATACATACAACTAGATACATATTTAAATACTTAATTTAATCCAAGTCGGTTATACCCATAACAAGCTTAGCAAACACCAAATAATATTTAGTTGATGATATGATCATGCAATGAAATATTAACACCAATTTAGAAAATGGGTTTTCTAAACAAGTTGCATATAACATGGAACAATTTATTAGGATATATTGTTCAATGAAATATTTGTAATGTTATTTAGATGACATTACAAATTAATAATGGCTATATATGTTATACAATTAATGGGTTAGTTGTATACATTATCTAAGAGGGACAAATTATAAGACCATTTTAACATGTGTTGTGTTTAACAAAAAAAGGGGGGAAACCCTTTTTTCAACCTATATTCGGCCGCCCCCCTTGTTGGTGATTGGACCAATTTTGTTGATAAACACAACACATTAAGGGTCTTGGGATGCTTTCTTGAACCAGCCCTCTTGAGATACACATGCAACTCAACTCCAAGAAAAACTCTCTCTTCCATCTTCTCCAAACTCACGGTTTTGAAGGTGTTATAGCAGCTTCTTCTTGAAGTTTTGGTGACCAAAATCCTAGCAACTATGGTGTTTGTTTGAAGGCTTGTGGGTATAGACGTTTGAGGACTTCTAGCTTGAAGTCTTGGCCATTAATCAGCCCTCATTCAGCACTATCTTGGACGTTTTTGAAGCTTACAACAGCCCTCTCCTTGGTCGTTTCTTGCTGCTCAAAAAGGTAGAAATCATAGCTCATTGTGGCTGTGATTAAATGTAGTTTTAGTACATTTTCATAGCTTGATCATTCACATATTATGATCCTTTTGTTTGGGTTTGTTTTCATCTAAAATGGTCACTAAAGAACATTATTTTCAGCTTATAAAAGGGGTTTTATTAAGTTGTAACTCCGCTGCGTTTTTCAGAAAGTTTAAGTGGTTAAACATTGATTTTATGTTCTAGCAAACCTTCAATGGTATCAGAGCCAGGTTATGTGGATGACTTGCTTGATTTATCTTTTGAAATGGTTTTAAAAGATGATATTAGACATGTTATAGGCTGATTTTGGGCTGTTATAGTTTATTTGAATGATTCCCCAAACTTTCAAGGTCATATCACACATGCTAGTGATTAGACCTTGAAAAAGAAACATATTATGAATGTTGGTTGTTTGGACAATGATTAAAACCAAAATTTCAGTTTATGTTGGCTGAAATTTGGGGTTTTAAATGGGGTTTTCATTATATGGTTAGATGATTTGATCATTGGTGTTAAAGTGCATAACCTAGCTTGTGGCCTTGTGTTGTTTGGATGTTTCTAGTGGTTGTTTTATTCATTCAATTTGGTTGTATATTTGTGTTTATTCCTTTGGGTTGTAATTATTCATTCATTTGGTTATGTAATAATAGATTAGGTTCATTTCCTTTACTAGAAAAAATGTATTAGGATACAATTTGGTAAAAGGAAGATGTACAAGATCAAGACCCAAAGATGGACACAAAGACACAAGAAACATGGAGCATTGGATGCGGTTTCTAGTGGGAGGTTCTTGGAACCTTATGATATGTTTGACCCTTAGAAAGACCAAAGACAATACTTGTGATGGCAAACAAGTGTTGTCAACATAAGGGCTATGGTTATGCACATATGATTGTTTATGTTTATGCTTGTTTGATTGTTTGTTGTTTGATTGTTTGGTTTGTTTTTTGAATATTCATAACAAACTCATTAACAAACTTAACAAGCTGAAAATGTTGGTTCTTTAAAGTTAATAAAAGTTATTAAAATGGTTTAATGATTTTAAAGATTAACATTGGTTTTAATCTAAGAACCATAGGGTACCTTGTATATGAAAGCATACAATACAAGTACATAGAGTTTTTTAAACTAGAATTAAGAAATCTCTAAAATTTTAAATACGAGATCAACACCGTCCTTTTACACAACACTTGAGTCACTTGGGAACTCTTAGTGGGATAAAGGTCACCTAACCATTTTGAGGGAACTTGTGATTTAAGGTGAGAATGCCTTACTTATGGGATAAAGGTCACCTAACCATTTGTTTTGGCAAATTCACACGTGGGTGTAAGTAGGATGTCTTGATTTGCAAACCATGTTAAATGGATCACCTACAATGTGGTTTCCAAATGGTGTTGATGGGATTTACATGCCGACTTTACATATGATGTTCAAGAGTCGATCCCATACCTCTAGAAGTTGCAAATGGTTGCAACCGTCAATCGTTGACCACCTTATTAATTTAAATCGTGGGATAAAGGTCACCTAACCACAATTTAAATGTAATGTTGGGTTCTAGATTTTAATATATAATTGACCTTAATAGGCATTAATTATTAAAATTGATAATATCGAAAATACTAAATAAAACTTTGTTAATTTTGTAGATGGCCTCTAATAATGATAATTCCGATAACTCATCCGCGTCCAACCAATCTTTACGAGCGATCCTCCAAAAGGAACGTCTAAATCACAACAACTTCATCGATTGGTATCGAAACTTGAGAATCGTTCTCAAGCAAGAGAGAAGATCGTACGTTTTAGACGACCCTATCCCTGATCAACCTAGCGAGGATGATGAGGAGGCCTTCAATGATTGGCTAAAGTACACTGAGGACTCCGTCCAAGTGTCTTGTCTCATGCTAGCGAGCATGACTCCGGATCTCCAAAAGGAGTATGAACACCACGGGGCTTATGACATGATAACCCAGTTGAAGGAAACGTTCCAACAGCAAGCGAGGGTGAGCGTTTCGAAACGGTTCGAGCACTCCATGCATGTCGTATGGACGACAACCAATCTGTTTCATCTTATGTACTTAAGATGAAAAGTCATATTGACCGCCTCGAGAGGCTTAATTGTCCCGTCTCGAAGGAATTGGCCACGGATTTGATCCTCAATGGCCTTACCAAAAGGTTCAAGACATTCGTGTTGAACTACAACATGAATGCTTGGATAAAAGCATTGGTGAGCTTCACTCAATGCTCAAAATGGCCGAGCGGCCATGGGTAAAGGGTTTTACCCGTTCTCACCATTAATGAAGGTGGGAACAACAAAAGGCCTCGTCCCGCCCAAGGCAAAGGTTGCCAAGGGTAAGGGACCCGCTTGGGGAAAAGGGAAAGGGGTGGCAAGGGTGCCACCCAAACCACAAGAGAAGAAGCAAAGGTTGCTACAAATGACCCATGCTTCAAGTGGGGGGAGATTGGACATTGGGCAAGGAATTGTCCTGTCCATCTCCAAGAGTTGAAAGCCAAGAGGGATGCCGGCCAGACCTCAGGTACAACATACATGATTCATATTGATCTTAATGTTACATCTTCTAACACATGGGTATTGGATACCGGATGTGGAACTCACATTTGCAATTTGTTGCAGGGGGTCACAAGAAGTAGGGACTTCAAACAAGGGGATGTTAGCCTCTTCATGGGAAATGGAACTAAAGTCTTAGTTGAAGCTCGTGGAGACTACATCCTAAGACTTCCAAGTGGTTTGGAAGTTATCTTGAAGAATGTTTTGTATGCTCCTAGTTTGACTAGGAACATTATTTCTGTATCCCAATTAAGACATTATGATTATGTATTATCTTTTATTGAAAATGATATTCATGTTTCTTTAAATGGTATGTTCTATTTTAAAGCTATTCCAATTAATGGTATTTATGAATGGTTCATGAAAATACTTTAAATAGTTCATTGTACCAAACTAACAACAAGAAACTCAACTTGGACTTAAGTGATACCTATCTTTGGCATTGTCGTCTTGGTCATATAAACAAGAAACGTTTACAAACACTTCAAAAGAATGGTCTTTTAAAAACAAATGAATGTGATTCATTTGATGTTTGTGAGTCTTGTTTACAAGGTAAGATGACTAAGGCACCCTTTAATGGAACTACCGAAAGGGCAAAAGATTTATTAGGAATCATACATTCGGATGTATGTGGTCCTTTTAAGCCAATGACTAGGAATGGTGTGAAAGATACTTCATTACCTTTACCGACGATTATAGTCGCTATGGGTATGTGTACTTGTTAAGGCACAAAGACGAAGCTTTTGAAATGTTCAAAATCTTCAAAAATGAAGTAGAAAAAATCAATCAACAAGTCAATTAAAATTCTCGTACCGATAGAGGAGGTGAATACCTATGTGATGCCTTTCAAAATCATCTTAGGAGTTGTGGGATTGTCTCACAACTCACTCCACCTGGAACACCACAACATAATGGTGTGTCTGAGAGGAGGAATCGAACCTTATTGGATATGGTCCGATCTATGATGGCTAGAAGCACATTACCTCTATCATTTTGGGGTTTCGCTCTGCTCTCCACGGCCGTATTCTAAATATGGCCCCAACCAAAAAGGTAGAAAGGACACCTTTGAGATATGGCACGGAAGAGTTCCATCCCTATCGTACTTAAGGGTTTGGGGATGTGAGGCTTATGTTAGACTCCCACCCTAAACAAATTGGATGTCCGATCCACCAAGTGTATCTTTATTGGATATCCTAGAGATTCTATGGATATTATTTCTATGATGCAATGGAACAAAAGGTGTTTGTTGCCAGAAAGGGTGAGTTCTTAGAAGCAAGTTCCTTATGGAAGGAGCTAGCAGTAGAACAGTGGATCTTGAGGAAGATCAAGAACCACAGCCCGATGCACGTTTGGTTGAAACTAGCACTCAACATAAGGATGTTGAGGATGATCAAGTGGTTGATCAATACACACAACACGTTCGCAGAAGTGGTAGAACTAGTAATCCACCTGAAAGATATGGATTTTTCATGGATGCTATGTGATAGATTCTGATGAACCAACCACATACCATGATGCAATGTCCAACACGGATTGTGACAAATGGCTTGAAGCCATGAACGTTGAGATGCAATCCATGTATGACAATCAAGTATGGGACTTGGTTGTACCACCTCTTAACTCCAAGATAGTTGGAAGTAAGTGGGTTTTCAAGAAGAAACCGATATGCATGGAAACTTGGATACTTATAAAGCTAGACTTCTAGCAAAAGGTTTCACTCAAACTCAAGGGGTTGATTATGATGAAACCTTCTCACCTGTTGCGATGCTAAAGTCTATAAGGATATTGTTTGCCATAGCTGCTCATTATGATTATGAGATTTGGCAAATGGATGTCAAAACCGCTTTCCTAAATGGATATCTGAGGAAGATGTCTGTATGGTTCAGCCTGAAGGTTTTGTCGATCCAATACATCCTAATAAAGTATGCAAGTTAAAGAAATCAATCTATGGATTAAAACAAGCATCGAGAAGCTGGAATCACGTTTGATGAGGAAGTAAAGAAATTTGGTTTCATCAAAACGCTGATGAGGCTTGTGTGTATAAGAAGGCTAGTGGGAGCACAATAACTTTCCTAGTATTGTATGTTGATGACATACTACTTTTGGAAATGACATTCCAACCTTGGAAGGTGTAAAAACCTGGCTTGGAAGTTGTTTTTCCATTAAGGATCTTGGTGAAGCCGCCTATATTCTGGGAATAAAGATCTATAGGGATAGATCAAGGCGGTTGATGGTTTGAATCAAAGTGCATATATTGATAAAATCTTGAAAAGGTTCAAGATGGAAAACTCTAAGAAAGGTACCGTACCTATTCAAAGAGGAACGATGTTGAGTACGACTCAATGTCTAAGCTCAAAGGATGAGCAAGATAAATGAAGGCAATCCCATACGCATCTGCTATTGGATCCATCATGTATGCAATGATATGCACTCGACCGGACGTGTCATACGCCTTAAGTATGACAAGCCGTTACCAACAAAATCCTGGAAACAGTCATTGGATGGCTGTTAAGAACATACTTAAGTACCTAAGGAGGACAAGAGATATGTTCCTAATCTATGGATCTGGTGACGAGGAACTCGTTGTAAAAGGTTACACGGATGCGAGTTTCCAAACCGATCGTGATGATTCACGGTCTCAATCGGGATACATTTTCATTCTGAATGGAGGAGCTGTCTCTTGGAAGAGCTCCATGCTGGATTCTGTATGCCCAAGACACATAGAACATTGATGTGGTTAGTACGTTGTGATCCAAGTCGGGTCATACCCAATAACAAGCTTAGCAAACACCAATTAATATTTAATTGATGATATGATCATGGAATTAAATAATTACACCAATTTAGAAAATGAGTTTTCTAAATAAATTGTATGTGAGAAAGAACAAATTATGAGGATATTTTGTTCATAGATATTATTTGTTATGTTGTTTAAATTAGTTAAGCAACATCAATAATAAAAGTGTGTGTGCATTTTATATAATTAAAGGTTAATTATGCATAATATCTAAAAAACTCTTGAAATATTTAAAAAGGAGAGTTTTAGGGAATAACCCAAAAAAAAAAACAACAAAAGGGGTTTTCGGCCGCCCCCTTGGTGCAGCCCCTTTGTTCTTCCCTTTTATGTGTGTTTTGGAGATATGGCTCTCAAGATACACACATACACACACTCTACTTCAGATCTCTCTCTCTTTAATGCAAAAGAGTCACAAGAACATAATCTTTCTTTTGGAAGAAGGATGTCATGGCTGGAACAAAGGATTTAGAATCCTCTTTGAAAGTTCACGGCTGGAACAAGTTTCCAGCAGCCTTCTTGTGTCGATTGGTGCTCAAATCCTAGCAATGGGTGTTTTCTTGAAGGCTTGTGGGTATGAACACTTGAGGACATCTATTCTTGATGTTTTGGTCATCAAATAGCAGCCCCATCTTCACTTATATCAACGTTTTGACAGCTTCTAAAAGGTAGTTTATTGTGTGATTTTGGTGTTTTTGTTTGCTTCTTGATAACTAGTTTATTCACATATATATGATCCTTTGACTTTGGGTTTGTTGAAATAAGATTATGAACTTTAATTTTCAGATTATTGAATAGAATATTAAGTTCTTATTCCGCTGTTTTTCTTGTTTAAAATTGTTAAACAACATTGTTTTGGTACAACAAACCCAAATTGGCATCAAGAGCGGTTATGTGGATGATTAGTTCATGTGTTCTTGTATAATTGGTTATATAAGGTTTAACAACCCATTTTAGGGCTGTTTTGTATTGATTTGATGATACCCCAATCTTTCAAGGTTATATCAAACATGCTAGTGATTAAACCTTGAAAGAAAAGATATCAATTTGGTTGATTGTGTTTTGTTTGGACAAAAGACCCTAGATTTTGGTTTATGTTGGCTGAAAATTTAGGGTCAATGGGGTTCTTTTGGTTCTTAGTATGATGTATATG
This sequence comes from Flaveria trinervia, assembly GCA_025506515.1. NCBI lineage: Eukaryota > Viridiplantae > Streptophyta > Magnoliopsida > Asterales > Asteraceae > Flaveria > Flaveria trinervia. Next base: position 25,516 of record JACCIX010000548.1, on the reverse strand, counting down.
GATACATAATTTTAGTGCATAACATAGCCTTGACCTTGGTTATTTTGGGTTTGGTTGATTATGGAATTGTCATGTTGATTGTATTCTTTCTTTATGGGTTGTAGTAATTTCTTTTGTGTTTCCTTTTGGTTTGTAATTTATTTATTCATTTGGCAATGTAATAAATAGATTAGGAGCATTTTTCCTTTACTAGAAAATATGTATTAGGATGTATATTTTGTAAAAGAAGATGCTCGGGAAGGAAGCACAAAAGGAAGACACAAAGGATGGACTTGAAGCATTTGGATGCAAGTTCAAGTGGGGGTCTTTGGAGATCTCATCATTGTGTTGTGTTGAACCCTTAGGAAAAGACCTTATGACAACATTGTGATGGCAAACAAGTGTAGTCAACTTAGTGGCTATGGTTATGCACATATGTTTGTATGATTATGCTTGTTTGTTTTATGTTGATTGTTTGATATATGAATATGCTTAACAATCTAAATAAATTATGATAACAAGCTGAATTTTATGGTTCTAAATCATTAAGTAATTAATAAAAGGTTATTAAGAGGATTAATGATTTCAAAATAAAAGAGGTTTTATTTAAAGAGAACCATAGGGTACCATGTATTTGAAAGCATGCAATTACAAGGTACATAGGTTTTTCAAGTCTAAAATTAATGGAAACCTAAAACCCTTTGGTAACAAGTCTAACACCATCCTTTTACACGACACTCGAATCACTTGGGAACTACTTGTGGGATAAAGGTCACCTAACCACTTGTAGGGAACTTGTGTCCTTGAGGCGAGTCTAACATACTTGTGGGATAAAGGTCACCTAACCGCTTATATGTAAAAACTCACACGTGTGTGTAAGTAGGACGACTTGAATTGGAAACCATGTGCTTAGGGTCACCGAAGCATGGCTTACAATGGTGTTGATGGGATTAAACATGCCGACTAAACATATGATGTTTAACCGATCCCATAAGACTAGAAGTTGCAATAGGTTGCAATTGTCAACTGTTGACTACCTTGTTAATTTAAATAATGGGATAAAGGTCACCTCACCATCATTTAAATGTAACGTTGGATTCTAGATTTTAATTGTTAATTGTCTATGAGACATTTAAGGGTATTAACGATTAAAATAAATTTATGAGAAATACTATATGAACTTTGTCAATTTTGTAATGATGACCTCTAACTATAATGCTACCACCCCGATCGTCCCTTCCCTATCACTGAGACCTATTCTCGAGAGGGATAGTCCTAACCATAATTACCTTATGGACTCATTTTGAAACTTGAGAATCGTTCTCAAGAATGAGTAAAGGTCTATGTCCTTGACGATCCCATACCTCACCAACCCACGCTGTTGATGTTATGGCCTTTTGACGATTGAGTTAAGCACACTAAGGATTCTGTGCAAGCATCCGATCTCATGTTGGGAATATGATTCCCAGACTCCAAAAGGGTTTGGAGCCTCATGAGGCACATGACATGTTAATCTAAAAGGAAATGTTCCTTCCGCAAACTTTAGTAAGATTGCTTTGAAACGGTTCAAGCACTTTATGCATGTCACATGAAAAGACCCAATCGATATCATCTTATATATCTTAAGATAAAGAGCCATATTGATAGCCTCAAGATGCTTTACTATCCTGTCTCAAAGTAGTTGGCCAAGGATTTGATCCTTGATTGCCTAACTAAAGGTTTGAGACATTCATAATAAACTGTAATATGAACGGATGGGACATGAGCATCGGTGAACCTCATGCAATGCTCAAAGCACCGAGGCGGGGATAAGTAGAGAGGTTCTACCTATTCTCTCGATCAATAAGGGAGGCTATATGAAATGGCCCATCCCGATCCTAAAGCAATTATTGCTAAAGGATTGGAATAAATCAAAGCAAAGGTTAAAGCGAAACCTCAAACCTAAGCTTATGAAGCCTAAGGTAACGGAGAACAATCCATGCTTTGAGTATGGAGAGATAGGACTATAAAAGGGTATTGTCCCTTCTATCTCAAGGAGTTGAAACACAAGAAGGGTTTTGGGCAAACCTCAAATAATTCCATGATTCATACGCTGTTTTAAAAGCCATTTCTTCAATCACATGGGTATTGGATACCGGATGTGAGACTCATACTTGCAATTGTTGCAAAAGGGTTCAAAAGAATGTCCGCTTCAAGAAGGGAAAATCTATTTTGAGACCTTCAAATGGTTTGGAAGTTGTTCTCAAAACATTTTTGTATGCACCTAGTTTGACTAGGAACATCATTATTGTTTCCTATTAAAACAATATGATCATGATTCAAAGTTTGTAAATAATGGTATTGAGTTTTGAATGATGTATATCATTTTAAAGATATGCCTTTTAATGATTTCCATGAATTGGTTCATGATAGATCATCCTATTATAACTCATTCATACACTTTAGCATAAAGAAACTTAAAATGGGTTTAACTTATTACTATCTTTGACATTGTCGTCTTGGTCACATTAACCAGAATTGGATTCAAACACTTCAAAAGAATGGTATTTGGAACCAAATTAAAATGTTTCATTTGATAAGTATGAACCAAAGACTAATTAGGAATGATGCATTTGGATGTATATGATCCTTTTAAGACAATGTCTAAGACTGGTGAAAGATACTTCATTATTGTTACCAACGATTACAGTCGCTATTATTGTGGGCACTTGATGACACATAAGTATGAAGCTTTTGAAATGTTCAAAATCGCAATAATGAAGTAGAAAATCAGCTCCGTATAGTTATCTATGCTCTTCATTCAGATAAAGGAGAAACTGAACCCTATTTGGATATGGTTCAATTTATTATGGCTATGAACTTACCACCTTTATCATTTTGGGTTTTCGCATCGCTCTCTAAGGCTCATATATGAATATGACCCGACAAAGAAAGTGTGCATTCATTTAGAGTCCAAAGAGACTGTATAAGATACCGTTTCTTTGACTCAACGAATCAGAAGTATTTATTGCTCCAAAGTCTATGGTTCTTGAAACCAAGTCCTTTATGGAAGGAATGACGTATAGAACTGTGGAACTTGATAAGGATCAAAATCCACAAGGCGATACACATTTGATTGACACTAGCAATCAGCAGGAGGTTGTTGATAAAGATCAAGAGGTTGATCAACACACACAAAACGTTCACAAATCTGGTAGAGTTAGTATTCCATCTGAAAGATAAGGATATTTCATGAATGGATGCTATGTGGTTATACCCTGTAGGCTAACCATACACCAAGATGTTATGTCCAATTTGGATTGGGACAAATGGCTAGAAGCCATGAACGTAAGGATGCAATTCATGTATAACAACCAAGTTGGCAGTTGGTTGAACCTCCACTTAAACTCCAAATCGGTTGGATACAAGTGGGTTTTCTGGATGAAAACAAAATACATGGAGACTTGAATACTTATAAGTCAAGACTTATAGCATAAGGTTTTCATCAAACTCAATTGGTTGATTATGATGAAAGTCTTACGCCCGTGGCAATGCTAAGGTCGATTAGGATGTTAAGTGCCATAACTGCATATTTTGAATATGAGTTTTGGCTAATGGATGTCAAAACCGCTTTCCTTAATGGACATCTCGTAGAGACTGTCCACATAGTTCAGCATGAAGGTTTTGTCGATCCGCAACATCCCAATAAAGTATACAAGTTAAAGTGATAGATCTATAGATTGAAACAAGCATCAAAAGGGTGTGTATATATGAAAGCTAGTGGGAGCAGGATTATACTCTCAGTGTTGTATGCTGATGACACACTGCTATTTGAAAAATATATTCCAACCTTGGAAGGTGTTAAAACCTTGCTTGGAAGATGTTTTTCATAAAAGGATCTCTTTGAAATCACCCATATTTTGGAATAAGGATCTATAAGGATAGATCAAGGTAGTTGATAGGGTCAAACCAAAGTGCATATATAAAATCTTGAAAAGGTTCAAGATGGAAATCTCTTAGAAAGGTATGATACCCTTTCAAAGAGAGACCATGTTGACTACGTCTCAATGTCCAAGCTCATAGGATGAGCAAAATCAAATGAAGGATATCCCATACGCAACCGCTATAGGATCCTCATTTGTCTCATGATATGCACTAAACGGACGAGTCATGCTTATCAGGTATGACAAAGTAGATACCAATAGAAATAACCATTGAATGGTTGTTAAAAGTATGTTGATGCACCTTAGTAAGACTAAGGATATGTTTCTAATATACGGATCTGTTGAAGTGAAAATCTGTGTAAAGGGTTGCACAGATGAGGACTTCCAAAACAGATTGAAACAACTCTCGATCATAATCAGGTGTACTTACATTATGAATGGAGGTGTGGTATCCTTGAAGTGTTCAAAGCAGGACACGGTAGCATTATTCAGTCTAAAATCCGAATACATAGCCGCTTCATTGGCAGCTTTGGAAGCTGCATGGATAAGCTTGTCCATTGCTTATCTAGGGGTGGTCTCTACCATTCAAGACTCCCTAAAGATCTTTGGTAATTATGTGGGTGGGATTGCTCAAATCAAGGAACCCCGTACTCATCAAAGACTAAGCACCTTGAGCGGAGATTAACATCATAAGGGATGGAGTTGAAAAGGGTAAAGATATGTATCATAAAGTTCATAAAAGATCAAAACATTACGGATCCACTCACGAAGCTCCTTGTGAGGGCAAAGTATGAGGGTCATACTTGTGCCTTAGGACTTCGATATTCTAGTAATTGGAATTGGTCTGTTTAGTATTTGAAGTACGGAACAATTGTATTTTGACTAATTTGAGTCGTGTTCCCTTTTAGCATGTTTACATCCATGAATATGTTTATTATTCTAAATGTCCGTAGTCGGTCATATTGTGGGAACAAATATGAATGTAAGACTATTATGAACATGGATTGGTAGATATTCATAAGGTATGATATAAAGCAATTGGTTGCTACCAAGGTTCATAGATATTGTGGGATGCAAATATTGGACTGACCCGCATCTCAATTTTACTACATGGAATCTTCTAGATTGATCATAAGTAAATTTGAGTAAAGGCGAATATCATTTGGTATCCTCTGACCTGAGATACATATTGGGTTTTGATATTCACCAAGTGTTATACCTTGAGCTAGTTCTTCGCTGCTTTGAAATAATGGTCAGTACATAAGGCTATGTTTAGGTACAACATAAGGTGATTGTGAGAAACGTAGGTAGTCAAGATGGAATTTGTTCCTCTTATTCGTTGAGAGCATGATGTCTAAGGCCTGATTAAGTTAAATCAACAAGGAATGATCATTCTATGTCCTTGGATTTAACATGACATCTGTAACAAAAGGATAGATGATTGATTCACCTAAATCATTTCAAGTTGGATACTTGAAGGGGATGATGTTATTGAATGGCTTTAAGTCACGCGTATTAAGGGTAGTAAAAGTTAGGCGGTATTTACTGCTTACATCAATCTTCTATGTATCTTGTGCAAGTGGGAGATTGCTGGATTCTGTATGCCCAAGACACATAGAACATTGATGTGGTTAGTACGTTGTGATCCAAGTCGGGTCATACCCAATAACAAGCTTAGCAAACACCAATTAATATTTAATTGATGATATGATCATGGAATTAAATAATTACACCAATTTAGAAAATGGGTTTTCTAAATAAATTGTATGTGAGAAAGAACAAATTATGAGGATATTTTGTTCATAGATATTATTTGTTATGTTGTTTAAATTAGTTAAGCAACATCAATAATAAATGTGTGTGCATATTTTATATAATTAAAGGTTAATTATGCATAATATCTAAAAAAGTCTTGAAATATTTTAAAAAGGAGAGTTTTAGGAATAACCCAAAAAAAAAACAACAAAAGGGGTTTTCGGCCGCCCCCTTGGTGTGCAGCCCCTTTGTTCTTCCCTTTTGTGTGTGTTTTGGAGATATGGCTCTCAAGATACACACATACACACACTCTACTTCAGATCTCTCTCTCTCTAATGCAAAAGAGTCACAAGAACATAATCTTTCTTTTGGAAGAAGGATGTCATGGCTGGAACAAAGGATTTAGAATCCTCTTTGAAAGTTCACGGCTGGAACAAGTTTCCAGCAGCCTTCTTGTGTCGATTTGGTGCTCAAATCCTAGCAAATGGGTGTTTTCTTGAAGGCTTGTGGGTATGAACACTTGAGGACATCTATTCTTGATGTTTTGGTCATCAAATAGCAGCCCCATCTTCACTTATATCAACGTTTTGACAGCTTCTAAAAGGTAGTTTATTGTGTTGATTTTGGTTGTTTTGTTTGCTTCTTGATAACTAGTTTATTCACATATATATGATCCTTTGACTTTGGGTTTGTTGAAATAAGATTATGAACTTTAATTTTCAGATTATTGAATAGAATATTAAGTTCTTATTCCGCTGCGTTTTCTTGTTTAAAATTGTTAAACAACATTGTTTTGGTACAACAAACCCAACACTCCAAACAGGATGTGGTGGCTCTGTCAACTACAGAATCAGAATACGTCGCCGCCTCATTGGCAGCCCAAGAAGCTGCATGGTTGAAGAAATTCATTGCCGATCTAGGGGTTGTCCCTTCCATTCAGGACCCCCTAGAGATCTTTTGTGATAACGAGGGTGCGATTGCTCAAATCAAGGAACCCCGTGCTCATCAAAAGACTAGGCCATTGAGCGGAGATTCAACTACATACGAGATGAAGTTGAAAAGGGAAAGATATGTATTCGCAAAGTTCACACGGATCAAAACGTTGCGGATCCTCTCACGAAGCTCCTTGAAAAGGCAAAGCATGAAGGTCATACTTGTGCCATGGGACTTCGATATTCTAGTGATTGGATTTGATGTGTAAATTTTGTATTTGGATATGTGGAACTTTCTATTATTTGAATAAAGTTATTTGGTTATAATGTTTCAAATAATATTCCAATTTAGCATGTTTAATCCATGAGTAAAATGTTTACTCTAAATGTCCGTAGTCGTTCATACTTGTGGGACCAAGTTTGAAGGTAAGACTATTATGAACTTGGATTGGTTGATATTCATAAGGATGAATATAGAGCAATGGGTTGCTACCAAGGTTCATAGATATTTGTGGGATACAAATATTGGACTAACCCGCATCTCAAATTTTACTACATGGAATCTTATTGATTGATCATAAGTAATTTTGAGTAAAGGCGAATATCATTTGGTATCCTCCGACCTGAGATACATATTGGGTTTTGATATTCACCAAGTGTTACACCTTGAGCCTATTCTTCACTGTCCTGAAATAGTGGACAGTACATAAGGATATGTTCAGGTATAACACGAGGTGATTGTGAGAAACGTATGTAGTCAAGATGGAATTTGTTCCTCTTATTCGTTGAGAGTTAGATGTCTAAGGATTTAACATGACATCTGTAACAAGGTATGATCATTCTGTGTCCTTGGATTTAACATGACATCTGTAACAAAAGGATAAATGATTAATTCACCTAAATCATTTCAAGTAGGGTACTTGAAAGGGATGATGTTATTGAATGGCTATAAGTCATGCGTATTAAGGGTAGTAAACCGTTGTTAGGCGGTATTTACTGCTTGCATCAATCTTCTATGAATCTTGGGCAAGTGGGAGATTGTAGGATTCTATGTGCCCAAGACACTTAGAATATTGATGTCGTTAGTACGTTATGATCCAAGTCGGGTTATACCCAATAACAAGCTTAGCAAACACCAAATAATATTTAGTTGATGATATGATCATGCAATGAAATATTAACACCAATTTAGAAAATGGGTTTTCTAAACAAGTTGCATATAACATGGAACAATTTATTAGGATATATTGTTCAATGATATTATTTGTAATGTTATTTAGATGACATTACAAATTAATAATGGCTAAATATGTTATACAATTAATAGGTTAGTTGTATACATTTTCTAAGAGGGACAAATTATAAGACCATTTTAACATGTGTTTGTGTTTAACAAAAAAGGTGGGAAACCCTTTTTCAACCTATAT
>JACCIX010000548.1:0-12500 GCA_025506515.1 Flaveria trinervia | reverse complement strand
ATTTATTTATTTCATTTGGTATGTAATAAATAGATTAGCTTGTATCTTATTTTACTAGAAAAATGTATTAGGACCTTTTCTATGTAATAAGCTTTTTGGGGCTGTTTTGTAACACATAAAGGAAGCCTAAAGATGATGATCGAATCAAAACACAAAAGGCATACTTGAAGCATTTGGATGCAAGTTCAAGTGGGAGTTCATCAACTCAACAATGTGTCATGTTTTACCTTGGATTGACCCCTTACACACTTGTTATGGCAAGCAAGTGTGTTCAAAATTATTGGCTTTGGTTGTGCACTTATTATATATGTTTGGTTGTGTTTGGTTATCTTGGTTATGTTTGTTTTGGATTGAAAATTGACAAACTAGTTTAACAACTATGGCGCATCAAGCATAAAAATGGTTCTTTATAATCATTAAATGGATTAATAAAATGAGTTTATTAAGGGTTAATGATTTAATAAAAATGGGTTTTATTAAAAGGAACCTTAAAAATGTTTTTCAAATAATACCATGCATTTGAATGCATACAAGTTGTATGGTATAAAAGGTTTTCTATAACTAAGTTTTAGAAACTTCAAAACCCTTTTTTTTAAAAAACAAGTTTAACACCATCCTTTTAAACAACACTCAATTCACTTGTAACTTATTTATGGGATAAAGGTCACCTAACCATAAATGTAGAACTTGAGAAGTTGAGGTGAAATTACTATATTTGTGGGATAAAGGTCACCTAACCACTTATATTAGTGATATCACACGTGTGTCTAAGTAGGACGACTTGATTTGGAAATCATGCATTAGGATCACCGAAGCATGACGTACAAACGGTGTTGATGGGATTAACATGCCAAACTAAACATAAGATGTTTAAAACGATCCCATAAAAACTAGAAATTGTAATGGGTTACAATTGTCAAAACGTTGACTACCTTGTTAATTTAAATAAAGGGATAAAGGTCACCTAACCGATATTTAAATGTAACGTTGGATTCTAGTTTTAATTATTAATTGTCTATGAGACATAAAAGGGTATTAATAATTAAAAATTGCTTAAACATCGAAATACTAAAATTTGAACTTTGTAATATTGTAGATGGCTAACAACAACAACGCTATCCCGACCGTCCATAACCTATCACTAAGAACGATCCTCGAAAAGGAACGTCTAAACCATGGGAACTTCATGGATTGGTATCGAAACTTGAGAATAGTTCTCTCAAGCAAGAAAAGAAGTCCTATGTGTTAGACGATCCCATTCCCGATCAACCCGATGAGAGTGACGTTGAGGCTTTTGCCGAGTGGGTCAAGTACACCGAGGACTCCGTGCAAGTCTCATGTCTCATGCTAGCGAGTATGATTCCCGACTTGCAAAAGGACTTTGAAAACCACAATGCCTTGGACATGATCACCCAGTTGAAGGAAATGTTCCAACAACAATCAAGGGTGGAGCGCTTCGAAACGGTTCGAGCGCTCCATGCATGTCGGATGGACGAGACCCAATCGGTGTCATCCTACGTTCTTAAGATGAAGAGCCACATTGATCGCCTCGAAAGGCTTAACTGTCGTGTGTCCCACGAGTTGGCAACGGATTTGATCCTCAACTCTCTATCAAAGAAGTTTGATAGTTTTGTTATGAACTATAACATGAATGGTTGGGACAAGAGCATTGGTGAGCTTCATTCAATGCTAAAAACGGCCGAGGCGGGCATGGGTAGAAAGGTTCTGCCGGTCCTTACGATCAATGAAGGAGGTAGTAGGAACAGGCACCTCCCCAACCCTAAGGCAAGCGTTGCCAAAGGGAAGGGGCACGTCAAGGGAAAGGGAAAGGCAAAAATGGAACCCCCCAAACCAAAAGAAAAGAAGCAAAAGGTTGCTCAAGATGACCCTTGTTTTGAGTGTGGTGAGGTAGGCCATTGGAAACGCAATTGTCCGGTCTACCTCAAAGCGTTGAGGTCGAAGAGGGACGGGCAAACCTCAGGTACAATCTTTATGATACATGTTGAGCTAAATGTAATTTCTTCTAACACATGGGTATTAGATACCGGATGTGGAACTCATATTTGCAATTTGTTGCAGGGGTTCAAAAGAAGTAAGCATTATTCAAAAGGGGAAGTTAGTCTCTTCATGGGCAATGGTGCAAAGGTTCATGTGCCCCAAGGAGACTATGTTTTGAAGCTTCCAAGTGGTTTGGAAGTTATTTTAAAGAATATTTTGTATGCTCCTAGTTTGACTAGGAACATCATTTCTGTTTCCCGTTTAAGACAATATGATTATGATTTCAAATTTGTTGACAATGATATTCATGTTACTTTGAATCATGTGTTTTATTTTAAGGCTATTCCTTGTAATGGTATTATGAATTGGTTCATGATAACACAACATATGATAGCTCAATGTACCAAGCAACCACCAAAAGGCTCAAATTAGATTTGAGTGATTCCTATCTTTGGCATTGTCGCCTTGGACACATAAATAAGAATCGTATGCATAAACTTCAAAAGAATGGTCTTTTGAAAACCAATGAAAATGATTGATTCGATGTGTGCGTGTCTTGCTTACAAGGTAAAATGACAAAGGCCCCTTTTAGTGGGACTAATGAAAGGGCAAAAGATTTATTAGGGATCATACATTCGGATGTATGTGGACCTTTTAAACCAATGACTAGGAATGGTGAAAGATACTTCATTACCTTTACCGATGATTATAGTCGTTATGGGTATGTGTACTTGTTAAGACACAAACATGAATCTTTTGAAATGTTCAAAATATTCAAGAATGAAGTTGAAAATCAACTCAACAAAACGGTCAAGGTTCTTCGCACAGATAGAGGAGGTGAATACCTAAGTATTGAATTTCAAGAGTATCTTAGAAGTTCTGGGATTGTCTCACAACTTACTCCACCTGGAACACCACAACATAATGGTGTGTCTGAGAGGAGGAATCGAACTCTATTGGATATGGTTCGATCTATGATGGCTAGAAGTACACTACCTCTGTCATTTTGGGGTTTCGCGTTGCTCTCCGCGGCCGTATTTTAAATATGGCCCCAACCAAGAAAGTGGAAAGGACACCTTTCGAAGTATGGCATGGAAGGGTTCCATCATTATCATATTTGAAAGTTTGGGGGTGTGAAGCTTATCCTAAGCAATACACTCAGTACAACTGGAAGGGCGATCCACGAAGTGTATCTTCATCGGATATCCTAGAGATTGTATGATATTATTTCTATGATCCGACAGAGCAGAAAGTTTTATTGCTCGAAAGGCAGAGTTCTTGGAAACTAAGTTTCTTTTGGAAGAAACTAGCGGAAGAACAGTGGAACTTGAAGAGGTTCATGATTCACAAGAAGATACACAATTGGTTAATACTAGCAATCAACATGAGGATGTTGAGAATGATCATATGGATGATCAAAATACACAAAACGTTCGCAGATCTGGTAGAATTAGTGTTCCTCCTGAGAGATATGGATTTTTCATGGATGGATGCTATGTGGTAAATTCAGATGAACCAACCACATACCAAGATGCAATGTCAAAACCTGATTGTGACAAATGGCAAGAAGCCATGAACGTTGAGATGCAATCCATGTATGATAACCAAGTCTGGGAATTGGTTACACCACCTCTTAAGTCCAAGATAGTTGGGAGTAAGTGGGTTTTCAAGAAGAAAACCGATATGCATGGAAACTTGGATACCTATAAAGCTAGACTTGTAGCAAAAGGTTTCACTCAAACTCAAGGGGTTGATTATGATGAAACCTTTTCACCTGTGGCAATGCTAAAGTCTATTAGGATTTATTTGCCATAGCAGCATATTATGACTATGAGATATGGCAATGGACGTCAAAACCGCTTTCCTTAATGGATATCTTGAGGAAGATGTCCATATGAAACAGCCTGAAGGTTTTGTCGATCCAAAACATCCTGAAAAGGTATGCAAGTTAAAGAAGTCAATCTATGGATTGAAACAAGCATCAAGAAGCTGGAATCACCGTTTTGATGATGAAGTAAAGAAATTTGGCTTCATCAAAAACGCTGATGAAGCCTGTATATAAGAAAGCTAGTGGGAGCACTATCACCTTCCTTGTATTATATTGTTGACATTTTACTATTTGGAAACGACATTCCAACCTTGGATGGTGTAAAAGCCTGGCTTGGAAGCTTTTTTTCCATTAAAGATCTTGTGAAGCCACCTATATTTTGGGTATAAAGATCTATAGGGATAGATCAAGACGACTGATAGGTTTAAACCAATGTGCATACATTGATAAGATCTTGAAAAAGTTCAAGATGGAGAATTCTAAGAAAGGTCTGGTACCTATTCAAAAGGGGACTATATTGAGCTCATCTCAATGCCCTAGTTCAAAGGTTGAACAAGAAAGAATGAGTGGAGTCCCATATGCGTCTGCTATAGGATCCATCATGTATGCAATGATATGTACTAGGCCGGACGTGTCATATGCTCTAAGTATGACAAGCAGATATCAGCAGAATCCTGGTAATAGTCATTGGATGGCTGTTAAAAGTATTTTGAAATACCTTAGGAACACTAAGGATAGTTCTTAATATATGGATCTGGTTAGGAGGAGCTCGTGGTAAAGGGTTACAGATGCAAGTTTCCAAACTGATCGAGATGATTCTCGATCACAGTCGGGATATGTCTTCATTATGAATGGAGGAGCGGTCTCTTGGAAGAGCTCAAAGCAAGATGTAGTGGCATTATCTACAACAGAATCTGAATACATCGCTGCTTCACTGGCAGCTCAAGAAGCTGCGTGGCTTAGGAAGTTCATTGCTGATCTAGGGGTCGTTGCTACCATTCAAGACCCCTAGAGATCTTTTGTGACAACGAGGGCGCGATTGCTCAAATCAAGGAACCTCGTGCTCATCAAAAGACTCGGCACATTGAACGGAGATTCAACTACATTAGGGATGAAGTTGAAAAGGGAAAGATATGTATTCGCAAAGTTCACACCGATCAAAACATTGCGGATCCATTCACGAAGCTCCTAGACAGGTCAAAGCATGAAAGTCATACTTGGGCCTTAGGACTTCGATATTCTAGTAATTGGACTTGATCAAATTTTGTATTTGGATATTGGAACTTATGTAATTTGACTTAATTATATGGTTATAATTTTCGTTTGTTCTTCTATTTTAACATGTTTAAATCCGTGAATAAGTAAGTTATTCTAAAACGTCCGTAGTCGATCGTACTTGTGGGAACAACTATGAATGTAAGACTATAATGAACTTGGATTGGTTGATATTCACTAAGTATGAATATAGAGCAAGACGTTGCTACCAAGGTTCATTGATATCTATGGGATATGGATATTGGACTGACCCGCTCTCAATTATTTCTGCATGGAATCTTTGTGATTAGTCATAAGAGATATTGAGTAAAGGCGAATATCATTGTATCCTCATACTGAGATACATATTGGGTCTTGATATTCACCAAGTATTGTACTTTAAGTTAGTTCTTTGCTGTTCTGAAATATTGGCAGTACATAAGGCTGTGTTCGGGTATAATAAAGGTGATTGTGAGAGACGTATGTAGTCAAGATGGAATTTGTTCCTCTTATTCGTTAAAGTTAGATGTCTAAGGCCTGTTAAAGTTAAATCAACGGAGAATGACAATTCTATGTCTCTAGGATTTAACATGACATCTGTAACAAAAGGATAAATGATTTATTCACCTAAATCATATTCAAGTAGGGTACTTGAAAGGGATGATGTTATTGAATGGCACTTAGTCATATACATTAGGGGTAGCAAACCGTTGCTAGGCGTTATTTGCTACTTGCATCAATTCTCTATGAATCTTGTGCAAGTGGGAGATTGAAGGATTTGATCTGCCCAAGATACATATTAAATTGATGTGGCTAGTGTGATATGATCCAAGTCGGGTCATACCCAATAACAAGCAAAACAAACACGATATATATTTATTCGTTGATAAGATCAAACAAATAAATATAAGCACCAACATAGAAACCGGGTTTTCTAAAACATTGCTTTTGATAATGAACAACATTATATGGATAATTGTTCATGAGAAATTACTTGTTTCTATTTTTTAAGTTGGTTAAATAATATTAAACAAAAGTGTATTAATTTTATAATATAAAAGGGTTTTAATCTTATAAAATCAATAGAGTGCAAGGGTGATTTTTTTGATATAAATTCAAAATGAGAGGGACCCTCCAAGGTCGATTTTTCGGCCGCCCTTGGGGCTTGCAAGCCTTTTGATGAATCATCTTGGTCCTTGCAATATTGAATGATTACAACACTCTTCCAAGGATACACCTTCTCTCACACACACACATAGCAAAAGAATTTCTCTCTAATCTCTCTCTAAAATTCGGATTTTGGAGCTGAAATAGAAGCAATTTCCAGCTTAAAACAAGTGTGTTTGGCTGAAAAATCGATCTTCAAGAGTGTCTTTGAGGTTGGTGTTGCAAGACCTAGCAAGTGGGTGTTTGGAGGAAGCTTGGGGTATCATCTCTTGAGGATTTCTACTTTGAAGTCTTGACATTCAACATCATCTCCTAGCCTCCATTCCACGTTTCTAAAGGTAGTATATATGGTTGATATATGTATGTTGTGATAGTGTGTTATTCCATATAATAAGATCCTTGTTTTGGGTTTTGCCTTAACATAGTATATGATACATAAACTCTTATTTGAACTGAAAATCCGCTGCGTTTTACATGTTAATAGTTAATATATCTTTGATTAACATCTACAAAACCCTTCAAATACAGTTATATACACAAGTAAAATCACATGACATGAGCTTTGCAACCAAACCTAGCGACGTACACAAAGAAATTGTCGGCGTATATTCACCCAAGACCCGTACCTGGCCATTGTTGGTACTAACTAGTATACCAACACGAGGGTGGGGGTGTCAACCCAGTAGTACTACCAATACCTAACCGTCGGTTCCCACACTGGAATTAAATAGTTGCAAAGATAGAACCACACAGCAGACCCAAGCATGTATCAGATAAGTACTTGTAACACAGTATCACGTTGATTCCTTGTATGAAAATTGTATGTATGTAGTACAGCACAGAAAACAGGCGAGCATACTTTCCCCCCACGTTTGTAAATGTTTGTAAAATAGTGTAAGCATAAAAAGGGGCCACGAAACTCACATGTTAAGCGGTAAGTATGTAAGATCAATGTATCCCAAATGTTGAGTGCAAAAGAACGGTCAAACACCTAATGACAGTTATGGTCAAGCATTAATGACATGTATAAAGCGTATAGTAATGTTTGGTCGGTTCGGGTTGTATCGGTTCGGTCGTGGGTAGCACACACACAAGCGGACACACGCATCACACGACGGGACCAGACGCTCGACCCACGTTCCATTCGTACGAATCAACCTTCAATCGTGCGAATAGCTACTTTCGTGCGATTGAACCTTCATTCGTGCGATTGGACTTAGTCGCACCACACAACACACCCATTCGCACGACCCAACCTCCATGCGCACGAATCAACCCTCAATCGTGCGAATTAGCTACTTTCATGCGATTGAACCTTCATTCGTGCGATTGGACTTCAGTCATGCGAAACACGCACAATCGCATACACTCAGTCGGTCACCTGACTCAATCGCACACAATCATTCATACGCATGACTCAATCGCATACAACACTCAGTCGTACGACTCAGTCGCACGACTCAGTCGCACGACATGCCTAGTCGCACAACTCAGTCGCACGATTGACTCAGACGCACGATTCAGTCGCACGACTCACTCAGTCGCACGGCTCAATCGCATGACAGACCCAGTCGCCCGAACTGCAGAATCGCGACTGTGGTCGGGCTAAGAAGCCCCCGAGCTGCTCTAACGCGGGTTTTATACCACGAGGACCTCGAGAAACACTCGACAAACATACCCAAACATGAAACACAAGCAGAAAGACCTCACACGCACCCACTCGACCTTATGTGGTCGATGAACCTGAACCCGAGCACCCGAAACCCTAGAATC
This sequence comes from Flaveria trinervia, assembly GCA_025506515.1. Lineage (NCBI taxonomy): Eukaryota > Viridiplantae > Streptophyta > Magnoliopsida > Asterales > Asteraceae > Flaveria > Flaveria trinervia. Next base: position 4,480 of record JACCIX010000548.1, on the reverse strand, counting down.
GCAGCAGTGAAATCGAACGAAAACGGGTTGAACAAGGTTGTCTACCTGCTAGGAACGCGTACACACGATGATGCCCAAGGTTTGGTAGTGAAAATGCGACAAACGTGACGATTTTTGTGCTAAAACGAGAGAAAAAGTGGAGAAAAGGTTGAAGGTGAAGAAGATGAAGATGAGGAGAAATGGCTGGAAATGGGGCTTATATACCCAGCCCAAGTTTGCAAATTACAAGTTTAGTCCCTGCACTTAACCCTCGAGTTTCCTAAAAATTTCTTTCGGTTGTTTACGATCTTAAAATGTTCGTTATATTATGGTTAAAAGGCGTATTTATTGCATTTGATAGCCTAAAATGGTTTTATTTGTGACAATGGTCGAAATTAAAAATGATATATTCGGTGGTAATAGTGATGAATTTTATAAAAGTTTATGCTTAACACACGTTCTCGAAGGAAGTACAGGCACAAGGGAAAAATAAGCAGACATGACTCCGTAAAGCAGGAGTTCATGAAGAAAAATATTTCCATGTTATTTATGTCGTTCGACGGACCTTGAGGTGACGGATGTCACAGTATCCCCCAGTTGAGAGAATTTCGTCCCGAATTCAGCTGGAGTTAGGTCCAAGAGCGTCGTCCACGAATAAATGTGGGTATTTAGTTTCATTTGATCTTCCCGTTCCCATGTAAACTCTGGCCCTCGTTTCGAATTCCACCTTACGCGAACAATTGGTATTCTACTGCGCTTCAACTGTTTGACCTTACGATCCATGACCTCAATGGGTTCCTCAATAAAATGAAGCTTTTCGTCGATTTGATATCCTCAATAGTATATGAAGTGATTCGTCAGCCAAACACTTCTTGAGGTTCGACACATGGAAGGTATCATGCACACCGTTGAGTTCTTGTGGTAACCTTAATCGGTAAGCCACTGGACCAATTCTTTCTGTAATCTCGAATGGTCCCACGTATCTCGGCGCTAACTTCCCTTTCTTTCCAAACCGAACAACTCCTTTCCAAGGAGAGACTTTGAGTAACACTCGGTCCCCAACATTGAATTCTAGAGGCTTTCGACGATTGTCGGCGTAGCTCTTTTGGCGATCTCTAGCGGCTTTCAGTCTATCTTTGATTGGAAGATCTTGTCGGTCGTTTCCTGGATGATCTCTGGGCCTGTTAGCTGACTTTCACAATCTCGGCCCAACAAACGGTGATCTACACTTCCTTCCGTACAACGCTTCGAACGGAGCACACCCAATGCTGGTGTGGTAGCTGTTATTGTATGAGAATTCAATCAATGGCAAATGAGTATCCCAACTACCACCAAAGTCGATTACACACGCTCTCAGCATGTCTTCTAGCGTTTGTATGGTTCGTTCACTTTGGCCATCTGTTTGAGGGTGATAGGCGGTACTCATGTCTAATCGAGTGCCAGCTTGCTTTCTGTGTTTGCCAAAATCGTGAAGTGAATCGCCGTCACGGTCGGAGATGATCGACACCGGCACTCCGTGTCTTGTCACGACCTCTTTAATGTACAATCTCGCCAACTTGTCCATTTTGTAGTCTTCTCTGATTGGCAAGAAGTGTGCTGATTTCGTCATTCGATCCACTATGACCCATATCGAGTCATGCCCGTTGCTTGTTTTAGGGAGTTTGTTATGAAATCCATGGCTATGTTCTCCATTTCCATTCGGGAATCTCAGTTTGCTGTAATAATCCTGATGGTTTCTGATGTTCAGCTTTAACTTTCGAGCATGTCAAGCATCTGCTGACGTACGTGGCAATGTCTTTCTTCAGGCCTGGCCACCAGTACAGATCATTGAGATCGTGGTACATCTTGTCTGCGCCAGGATGAATAGAATATCGTGTCTTATGTGCTTCATCCACGACCAAGGTATGTACACCCTCCCCACTTGGTACCCATATACGGTCCACGAAGTATTGTACGCCATCGTCCTTGCACATCAGTTGTTTATCCACATCCTCGGAATTCTTCTCCCGCAAGGTTTTCTTCTTTCAACGCTTCACTCTGTGCAATTTGGATCTGATCTTTCAAATTTGTTTGAATGGTCAATCCCAAGGCTCGAGCACGTAGTGGTTTCACGCGTTCTTTGCGGCTTAGAGCATCAGCCACCACGTTAGCTTTCCCCGGATGATACCGATTTCACAATCGTAGTCACTAAGAAGCTCTACCCAACGTCGCTGTCGCATATTGAGTTCCTTCTGATCCAGAATATGTTGAAGGCTTTTATGATCTGTGTATACGATGCATTTGGTTCCATACAGGTAATGCCTCCATATCTTAAGTGCGAATACTACAGCGCCCACTCAACATGATCATGAGTGTATAGTTCTTCTCTTGCACCTTAAGTTGTCGCGAAGCGTAGCAATCACCTTATCTTTCTGCATTAGTACACATCCCAACCCTTGATGCGAAGCATCACAGTACACCACAAAATCATCAGTTCCATCTGGAAGAGACAATATCGGTGCATTGCACAACTTATCTTTCAGCGTTTGGAACGCCCGTTCTTGCGCATCTCCCCAATCAAACTTCCTGTCTTTCTGTGTCAGCAATGTCAACGGTTGAGCGATCTTTGAAAAGTTCACAATGAAACGACGATAGTATCCGGCAATCCTAAGAACTGTCGTATCTCTGAAGGTGTCTGGGGTGTATCCCATTTCTTTACCGCTTCGATCTTGCCGGGATCTACATGAATCCCGTCTTTGTTAACCACATGACCCAAAACTTCACCTCTCGCAGCAGAATTCACACTTCGAGAACTTGGCGAAAAGTTTCTCTTCTCTTAACAGTTCCAGAATAGCCCGAAGGTGTTCTTCATGGTCCTCCTTCGATCGAGAGTAGATAAGTATGTCGTCGATGAATACAATCACAAACTTATCCAAGTAAGGTTTGCACACTCGATTCATCAAGTCCATGAACACAGCTGGTGCGTTAGTCAATCCAAACGGCATGACCAAGAACTCATAGTGCCCATAACGAGTTCTAAATGTTGTCTTCGGTATGTCCTCCTCGAAAACTCTTAGTTGGTGATATCCAGACCGAAGGTTGATCTTGGAAAATACGAAGCTCCTTGTAACTGATCAAACAGGTCGTCGATCCTGGGGAGAGAGATACCGATTCTTCACAGTTAATTTGTTCAACTCACGGTAGTCGATGCACATACGGAACAACCCATCCTTCTTCTTGACAAATAACACTGGTGCTCCCCAAGGCGAGTGACTCGGCCGAATAAAACCCTTCTCCAGTAGTTCCTGTAACTGACTAGATAATTCTTGCATTTCAGACGGTGCCAACCGATACGGTGTCTTTGCTACCGGTGTAGCTCCAGGAACCAATCAATACGAAATTCCACTTGTCGTGGAGGAGGCAAACCAGTCAAGTCATCTGGGAATACATCTGGGTAATCCCGCACTATAGGGATATTTGTCAATTCCTGTTCCTCCTCCTTCTTTTCCACCACATGAGCCAGAAAGGAGTAGCACTGTTTTCGTAAACTCCGACGTGCTTTCATGCAGGAAATAAGCTTTAAGTTCTCCCCGGTCTTTCTCCTTTATTCTGAGTGCTCCCCCTGTCCTGACATAGGGATTCGCACTACCTTGTCTCGACAGACAATCTCGGCCCCGTGTTTCGACAACCAATCCATTCCCACAATCACATCGAAACTTCCTAGCTCAAAGGGTATCAAGTCTATATCGAAGGTGTGGTCCTCTAATATTATCGAGCACTTCTCTAATATTTCATCGGCCTGAACAATCCTACCGTTGGCCATTTCTACAGAGTAGCTAGTTTCTAGCCTACTAGGGCTCAAATCAAGCAATTGCACAAACTCAGAAGATATAAGCTATTGTCTGCTCCAGTATCAAACATATAGATGTAAAGTGATTATCGAGTAAGTGCGTACCCGGAACACATTCGGGTCCTGGCGAGCATCGTTGGCTCCAATGACGAATGCACGTCCCCGAGCTGTATTCCCCTGATTGGTTGGGCCTTGATTTCCAGCTATAGCCATCACTTGCTGCTGGTTTTTTCCTTGTTGACCCGGTGCCCGATTTAGCCTGGGGCACATGTTTCGGTAATGATCGAGACTTCCACACTCATAACAAGCCCTTGCATTCCCGGCGGGGTTAACCGCGTTGACCGGTGCAACCATATTCGGCGCTGTTCTGCAGTCTCTTGCAAGATGCCCCGGGCGTCTACAATTCGCGCACACCCGGCACTGTGTTCCTGGGGGATGATGATAATTGCACTTGTCACATTTGGGGTGCGGACCCACATACTCTCGCCTGCCCTGCGTCACTGCCACAAAGTTTCTGGTTGTCTTGGCTCTTTTATCAAACTTCCCGGCACTCGACCGGCTTGTTTCCCCAAAATCCTTTCTCTTTTCTGCTCCTCTACCCAGAACTCCCGTTCTCACCATTTCATCAGTCAAAGCGCCAGCCTTTAGAATCGCGCTCTGAATAGTAGGAGG
>JACCIX010000682.1:0-46413 GCA_025506515.1 Flaveria trinervia | reverse complement strand
TTGACCTAAATGTTCGGTTTCACCAAGCGCTAAATGTCCGAAATCACCCAAAACAAGAACTTAGACATAATCTTCAAAATAAACTACTAAAATGGACTTAATTGTTGATTGAAATAGTATTAGGTGTTATTTTTGAATGTCTGCAAGTGTAATGAGCTTGAACACAATGGTTAATATCAAGTACAGAACAAGAACTTATTTTAAAGTGTCAACAGAGACTTATGTGAATGGACATGCTAAAGAACTTCAATTGCACGATTGAGCTAGGCGTATGACTCAATAGCACGAATGAACCATGCGTATGAGTTCAATCACACGACTGGTTCAACCGCATGGGATAGTATAAGATTAAGCTCAGTCGCAGGCTCAATAGTACGCCTGAGCCCAATCGCACGACTAAGACGCAATCTCATTGTCCATTCGCATGACTGTACAAAATGATTCAAGTTCATTAAATTCAAATGTCATCCATTTACACAAATTCTAACGTATATGTGTCTTGTGTTACAGAAACATGGCTAGCAGATGGACAATGAGCACGAAGCACAACATATGTGCTCATCTTTATGTCACATCCCGGAATGCTTCTGGGTTGACGGGGATAATTGCCTTTTTGCGGAGATCGAGGATCTTCAAGGCCATCTCTATGCCTTGCACACTGTCACCCCCCGCTAAGAGCGGAAACATGGGGTTGCGACGAGACGGGAATCGTCATAACACATGGTAAGCGATAGAGATGCAATAATAATAATGATGACATGCGTGTCATGACGACACCCGACAACAAGGGGACTTGTGTCGTGTTTAGTCAGTATTCACGACAACATAGCCATAAGCATAACATGATATAAGATCAATATAGATAATAACATTGTATGCAATTCCCACAACCGGGAACAAGTTACAAAGTATAATGTTGTTTGAAATAGATACATCAGTTGTTTTCAAAAAGACAAGTTTAGCCCGAAAATGCATCCTAGGGTCTCCACTAAGGCAACACACCTAGAACCTCAGCTAGCATGTTCACCTGAAAAGATATGCTCAAAATGGTCAACATAATTGTTGGTGAGCTCGCAGGTTTAAGTAATAAAAGTGTAAGTGATGCTGTATAAAGTAAATGATATGGAATACCGTGAATACAGTTATATACACAAGTAAAATCACATGACATGAGCTTTGCAACCAAACCTAACGACGTACACAAAGAAATTGTCGGCATATATTCACCCAAGGCCCGTTCCTGGCCACTGATGGTACCAACTAGTATACCATCGAACAGGGGTGGGGGTGTCAACCCAGTAGTACTACCAATACCTAACCGTCAGTTCCCACACTGGAATTAAATAGTTGCAAAGATAGAACCACACAGCAGACCCAAGCATGTATCAGATAAGTACTTGCAACACAGTATCACGTTGATTCCTTGTATGAAAATTGTATGTATGTTGTACAACATAGAAAACGGGCGAGCATACTTTTCCCCCATGTTTGTAAATGTTGTAAAGTAGTATAAGCATAAAAAGGGGCCACGAAACTTACATGTAAGTGGTAAGTATGAAAGATCGAGATTTACAACAGTGGAATGCAATGATCGGTCAAACACCTATTGACAGTTATGTTAAGCATTAAAGACCTGTACAAAGCGTATAGTAATGTTTGGTCGGTTCGGGTTGTATCGGTTCGGTCGTGGGTGGCACACACACACAAGCGGACACACGTATCAGATCTTACGTAGATCCAAGTACTACGAGTAGTCGTCATTGCTTATGACATCCTTGTAAACATCTCATTGTTATGAAAGATGGCACTTGTTAAGTATTTGTAGTTTCAAATGGTTGTCGGTAATTGTAAAATGTTAGGTTTGTTTCAATTGAAATAGTATGTGCATGTTGATAGCGTTGACTTTAATCTTTCGGGTCAAGCAATGACACTTTTACAGATGTTGCCTTATCATCATCAGACGTTCAAGGGAAATTCACACTCATCATCAGACACACAATAGGACCAGACGCTCGACCACGTTCCATTTGTACGAATCAACCTTCAATCGTGCGAATTAGCTACTTCGTGCGATTGAACCTTCATTCGTGCGATTGGACTCAGTCGCACCACACAACAACACATTCGCACAACCCAACCTCCATGCGCACGAATCAACCCTCAATCGTGCGAATTAGCTACTTTCATGCGATTGAACCTTCATTCGTGCGATCGGACTCCAGTCGTGCGAAACACGCACAATCGCATACACTCAGTCGGTCACCTGACTCAATCGCACACAATCATTCATACGCATGACTCAATCGTATACACTCATTCGCACGCCTGACTCAATCGCATACAAACACACAGTCGCCCGACTCAGTCGCACGACATGCCTAGTCGCACAACTCAGTCGCACGATTGACTCAATCGCATACAAACACCCAGTCGCATGACTCAGTCGCACGACATGCCTAGTCGCATAACTCAGTCGCACAATTGACTTAGACGCATGATTCAGTCGCACGACTCACTCAATCGCACGGCTCAATCGCATGACAGACCCAGTCTCCTGAACTGCAGAAACGCGACTGTGGTCGGGCTGAGCAGCCCCCGAGCTGCTCTAACGCGAGTTTTACACCACGAGGACTTCCAGAAACACTCAACAAACATACACAAACATGAAACACAAGCAGAAAGACCTCACACGCACTCACACGACCTCATGTGCTTGGGTTGAACCCGAACACCCGAAACCCCAGAAAACACAGCAGTAAAAAGACAAGAAAAGAGACAACCAAAGTCGTCTACCTACTAGAAATGAGTAGATGAGGCTGCAGATGAAGACTAGATGACAAAAACGAGACCACACGGGTAGATTTTGGTGCTAGAATGAAGAAAATGTGTGTGTAGGGAGTGAAGAGGTGAAGAAGATGAAGATGAGGATAAATGGTTGGGAATGGGGTTTATATACCCAGTCCAAGTTTGCAAAATTACAAGTTTAGTCCCTGCACTTAACCCTCGAGTTCCCCAAAATTTGTTTCGGTTGATTACGAACTTAAAATGTTCGTTATTTTAAGGTTAAAAGCGTGTTAATGGCATTTGATAGTCTAAAATGGTTTTATTAATGACAATAGTTGAAATTAAAAATGATGTATTTGGTGGTAATGGTGATGAAATTTATAAAAGGTTTATGCTGAACACACGTTCTCGGAGGAAGTACAGGCACAAGAGAAAATAAGCAGACATGATTCCTTAAAGCAGGAGTTCATGAAGAAAAGGAAGAATAATTAAAATATTTCTATGCTTATTTATGTCGTTCGACGGACATTAAGGCGACGGATGTCACAGTATCCCCCAGTTGAGAGAATTTCGTCCCGAAATTCAGCTGGAGTTAGGTCCAAGAGTGTCATCCACGAATAGGTGTGGGTATTTGAGTTTCATTTGATCTTCCCGTTCCCATGTAAACTTTGGCCTTCGTTTTGAATTCCACCATACGCGAACAATTGGTATTCTACTGCGCTTCAACTGTTTGACCTTACGATCCATGACTTCAATGGGTTCCTCAATAAAATGAAGCTTTTCGTCGATTTTGATATCGCAATGGGTATGTGAAATGATTCGTCAGCCAAACACTTCTTGAGGTTCGACACATGGAAAGTATCATGCACACCATTGAGTTCTTGTGGTAACCTTAATCGGTAAGCCACTGGACCAATTCTTTCTATAATCTCGAATGGTCCAACGTATCTTGGGGCTAACTTCCCTTTCTTTCCAAACGAACAACTCCTTTCCAAGGAGAGACTTTGAGTAACACTCGGTCCCCAACGTTGAATTCTAGAGGCTTTCGATGATTGTCGGCATAGCTCTTTTGGCGATCTCTAGCGGCTTTTAGCCTGTCTTTGATTTGGAAGATCTTGTCGGTTGTTTCTTGAATGATCTCTGGGCCTGTTAACTGACTTTCACCAATCTCAGCCCAACAGACGGGTGATTTACACTTCCTTCTGTACAGCGCTTCGAACGGAGCACACCCAATGCTTGTGTGGTAGCTGTTATTGTAAGAGAACTCAATCAATGGCAAATGAGTATCCTAACTACCACCAAAGTCAATTACACACGCTCTCAGCATGTCTTCTAGCGTTTGTATAGTTCGTTCACTTTGGCCATCTGTTTGAGGGTGATAGGCGGTACTAATGTCTAATCGAGTGCCCATTGCTTTCTGTAGTGTTTGCCAAAATCGTGAAGTGAATCGGCCGTCACGGTCGGATATGATTGACACCGGCACTCCGTGTCTTGTCACGGCCTCTTTAATGTACAATCTCGCCAACTTGTCCATTTTGTAGTCTTCTCGGATTGGCAAGAAGTGTGCTGATTTCGTCATTCGATCCACTACGACCTATATCGAGTCATGCCCGTTGCTCGCTCGAGGAAGTTTGGTAATGAAGTCCATGGCTATATTCTCCCATTTCCATTCGGGAATCTCAGGTTGCTGTAACAGTCCCGATGGTTTCTGATGTTCAGCTTTAACTTTCGAGCATGTCAAGCATCTGCTGACGTACGTGGCAATGTCTTTCTTTAGGCCTGGCCACTAGTACAGATCTTTGAGATCGTGGTACATCTTGTCTGCGCCAGGATGAATAGAATATCGTGTCTTGTGTGCTTCATCCATGACCAAGGTACGTACACCTCCCCACTTGGGTACCCATATACGATCCACGAAGTACTGTACACCATCATCCTTGCACATCAGTTGTTTATCCAGCCCTCGGAATTCTTCTCCCGCAAGGTTTTCTTCTTTCAACGCCTCACTTTGTGCAATTTGGATCTGAGCTTTCAAATTTGTTTGAATGGTCAATCCCAAAGCTCGAGCACGTAGTGGTTTCACACGTTCCTTGCGGCTTAGAGCATCAGCCACCACATTAGCTTTCCCCGGATGATACCGGATTTCACAATCGTAGTCACTAAAAAGCTCTACCCAACGTCGTTGTCGCATATTGAGCTCATTCTGGTCCAGAATATGTTGAAGGCTTTTATGATCTATGTATACGATGCATTTGGTTCCATACAGGTAATGCCTCCATATTTTAAGTGCAAATACTACAGCACCCAACTCAAGATCATGAGTCGTGTAGTTCTTCTTGTGCACCTTAAGTTGTCGCGAAGCGTAGGCGATCACCTTATCTTTCTGCATTAGTACACATCCCAACCCTTGATGCGAAGCATCACAGTACACCACAAAATCATCAGTTTCGTCTGGGAGGGACAATATCGGTGCATTGCACAACTTATCTTTCAGTGTTTGGAACGCCCGTTCTTGCGCGTCTCCCAAATCAAACTTCTTGTCTTTCTGAGTCACCAACGTCAGCGGTTGAGCGATCTTTGAAAAGTTCTCAATGAAAGGATGATAGTATCCGGCTAATCCTAAGAACTGCCATATCTCTGAAGGTGTCTGGGGTGTATCCCATTTCTTTACCGCTTCGATCTTGTCGGGATCTACATCAATCCCGTCTTTGTTAACCACATGACCCAAAAACTTCACCTCTCGCAGCCAGAATTCACACTTCGAGAACTTGGCGAAAAGTTTCTCTTCTCTTAACAGTTCCAGTATTGCTCGAAGATGTTTTTATGGTCCTCCTTCATACAGAGTAGATAAGTATGTCGTCAATGAATACGATCACAAACTTATCCAAGTAAGGTTTGCACACCCGATTCATCAAGTCCATGAACACAGTTGGTGCGTTAGTCAATCCAAACGGCATGACCAAGAACTCATAATGCCCATAACGAGTTCTAAATGCTGTCTTCGGTATGTCCTCCTCGAAAACTCTTAGTTGGTGATATCCAGATCGAAGGTCGATCTTGGAAAAATACGAAGCTCCTTGCAACTGATCAAACAGGTCGTCGATCCTGGGGAAAGGATACCGATTCTTCACAGTTAATTTGTTCAACTCATGGTAGTCGATGCACATACGGAACGACCCATCCTTCTTCTTGACAAATAACACTGGTGCTCCCCAAGGCGAGTGACTCGGTTGTATAAAACCCTTCTCCAGTAGTTCCTGTAACTGGCTAGACAACTCTTGCATTTTAGATGGTGCCAACCGATACGGTGTCTTTGCTACCGGTGTAGCTCCAGGAACCAACTCAATACGAAATTCCACCTGTCGTGAAGGAGGCAAACCAGACAAGTCATCTGGGAACACATCTGGGTAATCCCGCACTATAGGGATATCTGCCAATTCCTGTTCCTCTTCTTTCTTTTCCACCACATGAGCCAGAAAAGTGTAGCACTGTTTTCGTAAACTCCGGCGTGCTTTCATGCTGGAAATAAGCTTTAAGTTTCTCCCCGGTCTTTCTCCTTGAACTCTGAGTACTCCCCATCTGACATAGGGATTCGCACTACTTGTCTCGACAGACAATCTCGGCCCCGTGTTTCGACAACCAATCCATTCCCACAATCACATCGAAACTTCCTAGCTCAAAGGGTATCAAGTCTATATCGAAGGTGTGGTTCTCTAACATTATCGAGCACTTTCTAATAATTTCATCAGCCTGAACAATCCTACCGTTGGCCATTTCTATAGAGTAGCTAGTTTCTAGCCTACTAGGGCTCAAATCAAGCAATTGCACAAACTCAGAAGATATAAAGCTATTGTCTACTCCAGTATCAAACAGTATAGATGCAAAGTGATTATTGAGTAAGTGCGTACCGTGACAACATTCGGGTCCTGACGAGCATTGTTGGCTCTAATGACGAATGCACGTCCCCGAGCTGTATTCCCCTGATTGGTCGGGCCTTGATTTCCAGCTATAGCCATCACTTGCTGTTGGTTGTTTCCTTGTTGACCCGATGCCCGATTCAGCCTGGGGCACATGTTTCGGTAGTGATCAAGGCTTCCACACTCATAACAAGCCCTTGCATTCTCGACGGGGTTAACCGCGTTGACCGGTGCAACCATATTCGGCGCTATTCTGCAGTCTCTTGCAAGATGCCCGGGCGTCTACAGTTCGCGCACACCCGGCACTGCGTTCCTGGGGGATGATGATAATTGCACTTGTCACATTTGGGGTGCGGACCCACATACTCTTGCCTGCCCTACGTCATTGCCACAAAGTTTCTGGTTGTCTTGGATCTTTTATCAAACTTCCGGCACTCGACCGGCTCGTTTCCCCAAAATCCTTTATCTTTTCTGCTCCTCTACCCAAAACTCCCGTTCTCACCATTTCATCAGTCAAAGCGCCAGCCTTTAGAATCACGCTCTGAATAGTAGGAGGAGCGGTAGCGGTTAACATTGCCCGGATTTGAGGCACAAGTCCCCAAATGTACTTCTCTATCCTTTTTGATTCCGGGGTGACTAGATGTGGAACCAACCTTGCTAACTCATGAAAACGGTCGGTGTAAGCTGCGTGCCCAGCCCCCACCATGGCATGATTCTAGAACTCATGCTCAAGTTTTTGCATCTCATTGAGAGGACAATACTCCTCGGTGATTAGGGCCTTGAACTCATCCCACGACATTTGCATCGCGGATTCTCTTCCTCTAGCCTGAATCTGAGTGTTCCACCACGTTAGTGCCTTGCCCTGTAGTGAGCAAGTGGCGTACTTAATCCTTTGACTGTCGAGGCATTCGCTGATGTCGATCACGGCCTCCATCTGTTCAAGCCATCTGGTCAGAGCTATGGCTCCACCTTTGCCATCAAACTCTCGTGGTTTACAAGCCACAAATTCCTTGTACGAACATCCCCGTCTAGCATTCACTACCCCGGTCTCATTAACAATTCCAGTTTCGTTACTGGCTGTACCACCATTTCCGGTCTCCTGATTGCTTTTGTTCCCAGTCAGGTTACCGTTATCCTCATTTTCATTGCCACCGTCCCCATGGGGGTGAGAATTCTGAAGAGCATCGCTCACTTGGGCCACGATGGTCGGAATTAGTGCGGCCAGCTGTTGAGCGATCAGGGCTGCCATATCCGCGTTCCCTGTTCCTTGATTGCTACTGGTTGGAGCATCACTTGTTCTTTGGGTTCTTCCCCTGCCTCTGCCTCTGCCTCTGCCCCTTGGGGCTTCAATTCCGCTACTATTACTGCGAGTAGATCTTCGAGGCGGCATGTTCTATTCATAAAAGAGGTAACATATAAGCTTTAGTCACCACAAAATACACAAGTATTCCACTTATCGTTCCAATGTTCATGTTCCGGTTGGTCAAGATCACCATGCAGCCCATTTCAAGCATATTCTCGGTATACCGGTGATGTTTATATATAGGGTTCCCCGCAGCGTTCCCACCATACCCACGATGTACCGAGAATGATGCCCGATCCGGTTACATGACATCCGACTTTCCTTCTCATCATATCCATAATAATCCATCAAGTCAACTGAGAGCCCGAGCATGTACTCACGTATAGTCTGGTGGAGGTTGCCTATCTCGCATCCTTAAAGGACTCAGACATAGCCTCCTCGGGTCGGTCTCAGTATCCGAGGTTAAGCGCATTATATGATCTGTGAAGATCTCTTCGGGTCCCAATACCCGAATTTGGTTATGATAACTTGGCGCGCAGAGGGAACGGAAGATCTAATAGGAGCATCCCATAAAAGAGTGAGCACAAGGGCTCTCTCATAGGGTGAAAAGATCACGAAATAGGTAGACAAAGGAACAAGTAATGAGGAACACGTATGAGATACAAAATGCACACAACCTTGGCATGTAATCTACATGAAGGTTCCTAGGTTATAGTCTAGGTCAAGTGTATTGCCTAATTCTCTATAACCAATAGCTCTTATACCAGTCTGTCACACCCCCGCTAAGAGTGGAAACACGGGGTTGCGACGAGACGGGAATCGTCATAACACATCGTAAGCGATAGAGATGCAATAATAATAATGATGACATGCGTGTCATGACGACACCCGACAACAAGGGGACTTGTGTCGTGTTTAGTCAGTATTCACGACAACATAGCTATAAGCATAAACATGATATAAGATAAACATAGATAATAACATTGTATGCAATTCCCACAACCGGGAACAAGTTACAAAGTATAATGTTGTTTCAAATAGATACATCAATTGTTTTCAAAAAGACAAGTTTAGCCTGAAAATGCATCCTAGGGTCTCCACTAAGGCAGCACACCTAGAACCTCAGCTAGCATGTTCACCTGAAAAGATATGCTCAAAATGGTCAACATAATTGTTGGTGAGCTCGCAGGTTTAACTAATAAAAGTGTAAGTGATGCTGTATAAAGTAAATGATATGGAATACCGTGAATACAGTTATATACACAAGTAAAATCACATGACATGAGCTTTGCAACCAAACCTAACGACGTACACAAAGAAATTGTCGGCATATATTCACCCAAGGGCCCGTTCCTGGCCACTGATGGTACCAACTAGTATACCATCAAACAAGGGTGGGGGTGTCAACCGAGTAGTACTACCAATACCTAACCGTCGGTTCCCACACTGGAATTAAATAGTTGCAAAGATAGAACCACACAGCAGACCCAAGCATGTATCAGATAAGTATTTGCAACACAGTATCACGTGGATTCCTTGTATGAAAATTGTATGTATGTTGTACAGCATAGAAAACGGGCGAGCATACTTTTCCCCCATGTTCGTAAATGTTTGTAAATAGTATAAGCATAAAAAGGGGCCACGAAACTCACATGTTAAGTGGTAAGTATGAAAGATCGAGATTTCCAACAATGGAATGCAATGATCGGTCAAACACCTATTGACAGTTATTGTTAAGCATTAAAGACCTGTACAAAGCGTATAGTAATGTTTGGTCGGTTCGGGTTGTATCGGTTCGGTCGTGGGTGGCACACACACACAAGCGGACACACGTATCAGATCTTATGTAGATCCAAGTACTACGAGTAGTCGTCATTGCTTATGACATCCTTGTAAAGATCTCATTGTTATGAAAGATGACACTTGTTAAGTATTTGTTGTTTCAAATGGGTTGTCGGTAATTGTAAAATGTTAGGTTTCTTTCAATTGAAATAGTATGTGCATGTTGATAGCGTTGACTTTAATCGTTGGGGTCAAGCAATGACACTTTTACTGATGTTGCCTTATCATCATCAGACGTTCAAGGGAAATTCACACTCATCATCAAACACACAACAGGACCAGACGCTCGACCCACGTTCCATTCATACGAATCAACCTTCAATCGTGCGAATTAGCTACTTTCGTGCGATTGAACCTTCATTCGTGCGATTGGACTCAATCGCACCACACAACACACACATTCGCACAACCCAACTCCATGCACACGAATCAACCTCAATCATGCGAATTAGCTACTTTCGTGCGATTGAACCTTCATTCGTGCGATTGGACTCAGTCGCACCACACAACACACACATTCACACAACCCAACCTCCATGCACACGAATCAACCCTCAATCATGCGAATTAGCTACTTTCGTGCGATTGAACCTTCATTCGTGCGATTGGACTCCAGTCGTGCGAAACACGCACAATCGCATACACTCAGTCGGTCACCGGAGTCAATCGCACACAATCATTCATACGCATGACTCAATCGTATACACTCATTCGCACGCCTGACTCAATCGCATACAAACACACAGTCGCACGACTCAGTCGCATGACATGCCTAGTCGCACAACTCAGTCGCACGATTGACTCAATTGCATACAAACACCCAGCCGATCGACTCAGTCGCACGACATGCCTAGTCGCACAACTCAGTCGCACGATTGACTTAGACGCATGATTCAGTCGCACAACTCACTCAGTCGCACGGCTCAATCGCATGACAGACCCAGTCTCCTGAACTGCAGAATCGCGACTATGGTCGGGCTGAGCAGCCCCCAAGCTGCTCTAACGCGAGTTTTACACCACGAGGACTTCCAGAAACACTCAACAAACATACACAAACATGAAACACAAGCAGAAAGACCTCACACGCACTCACACGACCTCATGTGCTTGGGTTGAACCCGAACACCCGAAACCCTAGAAAACACAGTAGTAAAAAGACAAGAAAAGAGACAACCAAAGTCGTCTACCTGCTAGAAATGAGTAGATGAGGCCGTAGATGAGACTAGACGACGAAAACAAGACCACACGGGTAGATTTTGGTGCTAGAATGAAGAAAATGTGTGTGTAGGGAGTGAAGAGGTGAAGAAGATGAAGATGAGGATAAATGGATGCGAATAGGGTTTATATACCCAGTCCAAGTTTGCAAAATTACAAGTTTAGTTCCTGCACTTAACCCTCGAGTTCCCCAAAATTTGTTTCGGTTGATTACGAACTTAAAATGTTCGTTATATTAAGGTTAAAAGCGTGTTTAATGGCATTCGATAGTCTAAAATGGTTTTATTAATGACAATAGTTGAAATTAAAAATGATGTATTTGGTGGTAATGGTGATGAAATTTATAAAAGGTTTATGCTTAACACATGTTCTCGGAGGAACTACAGGCACAAGAGAAAATAAGCAGACATGATTCCTTAAAGCAGGAGTTCATGAAGAAAAGGAAGAATAATTAAAATATTCTATGCTTATTTATGTCGTTCGACGGACCTTAAGGCGACGGATGTCACACACACCATATAGATCGATTCAGCAGGCTTTCTGGGAAAGCGCAGTAGTAGATAGGTCTGCTGAGCCTCATCGCATTCGGATATCTAGTTTTGGTCAAGAGATTGAGATCAGCGAGGATGATCTGAAGAGGTTTTGGAGTTGGTGATGATGGTGACTGCCGAACCAGGCTACATCCACTGATGGTTCGGGGATGTTTTCTTAGGTTCAACTATGATGGGGACATTAATGCAGGTGTACTCAACAAAAGCAACCTGTGCCCCAGTTCAAGTGCTTGGCCAATGTGCTTCTCAAGTGCATAGCCTCACAGAAAGGTGGTTTTGATGCGATGTCTGATCAAATCCAGAATGCTTATGTAGCTCTGGTACTGAACCATCCGTTCAGTTTCTCTCATATGATCTTCACGTACCTGGTATAGAATATAGTAGCCAAGGGCAAGGAAGGCTTCTGTATATACCCTTGTTTTCTATAGATGATCATTGATCAGAAGCTTCCTTTGCTACCAAAGGAGAGAGATGATGTGGTCACTCTTGAGGTTATGGATGATACTAGGCTTGGGAGGATAAAGGTGTATCGAGGCAAGCACGTGAAGCCCCCGGTGAGGAGATTGTTTGGCATCTGGCCCGGGAAGACTACATGGCGCCCGCTAGCAAGAAGTGACATCATGATGACAGTGACTCAGACACTGAGCCCATAGTTTTACCCACTGACGATGACGATGACAGTGAAGATGGGGGAGATACTGGCCCCACTCATCTCCACCATCCACTTAGGGTGGAACTGAGAGGGTTGCGTTCCATCAAGAATTCCTTCCAGATGTGGAGGAAGAGTCAGATGAGGAGCCGCTGGTATGGACAGTGGGCAGTAAGGTTGTGACCACTGAGAGAGGGATTTTGGCGGTTAATGGAAACCAGGGTGAGTCCAAGGATGCTGCTACTAAGGTGACTGATCCATCATACATCCCTGACCAGCCCATCAGCCCAGGGGGAGCATCCTCTTCTAAGGGCTCGAGAAAGAGTGGATGGCTCAGCCCCATGGCATGAAGAGCAAGAGATGGAGGATTACCCTGATTACCACCACATACACCACCTCTACCACAGCTACCACCACCACTACTACACCTCCTATCACCACTACCACACCTCCTACCACCACTACCACAGCCACCCCTTCACCATCCACTCCCATTCCACCTCCCATATTCACCACATCGACTCCCATTCCACCTCCCATATTCACCACAACAACTCCCATTCCACCTCATATATTCACCACATCCACTCCCATTCCACCTCCTATATTCACCACCACTACCACACCCAACGAGCTAGGACTTCTGCTCAAGTCCCAAAGAGCCATGGATCCACTCTACCCTCTATCGGGTTAGAGGAACAGCTAGCCAATCTCAACCGGATTGTGCTAAAGCTGTTGGCCACAGATGAGCAAAGAGCTGCACAGCTCAACCAACTTATGGAGCTCAATGCTGCTCAGGCTGAGCATATTACAGAACTGCAGGAACAAAATGCACATTCTATTAAGGGGATAGAGGAGCTAGAGAGAAGAGAAGATCATGCTCAGACTTAAGGATCCAAAGATGAGCCTTTAAAGATCAGGAAAGGAGATGATGATGATGATGATGATGATGATGTTGATTCGGGTGAAGAAGATAAGGGTGATGATGAAGGAGAGAGTGCAAAGAAGAAAGTGGACGATGATGACAAAGAAGGTGATGCTACTGCATCAGTTTCTACTTAGGGTCAAGAGAGGTGTTCTAAGAGAGCTCAAGATCAAGGAACCTCGTCTTCAGCTCCTTTAGCTGAAGAATGACCGATCAAGACAAAAGTAAAGATTAGATGTTTTGTATTTAGAAAATTTTGTACTTGATTCGCATATTACGTTAATGTAATTTATGATTATCTATGTTTATCTATAATGTCTTGATTAACTACTAATGATTGATGTGTTAAATGTTTAAATCAAGCAGATAAAATTCACAGTAAGATGAATATGATATGCTCCCCTTCAGCAAATCAAGTCTTAATTTACCATGATTCTTGATTTGCAAAGAACTGTGAGAGGTCAGTGAGCTACACTCCTGATGAAAAAGAAATTATACACGATTTGACCGAAGAGCAACTAGCTGAGATGTTCAGACTGAATCCTGACGAGCTCGTCAAAGACGCTCCAAAGGTCGATGTTATGAGTGATGATGAGCTGAACGATGTTGATGAAATTGATATAGAGGATGTCACGTCTGATCACTATCCAGAGTACACTGATCAAGAGGGAAATGTGATCCCTAACTTGGGTGACACTCTCGGCAGTGCTACATTTGAAAATTTTGATGAAATGGAGAAAGAAAAAGATAAGGATGAAAGCCAAGCCCAAGCCTTGGATGCAAATGTTGATATAAAGAAGGCTGAATGGGCAGCTTGTTTTGCTGAAATAATAGCCTAGCACACAGCTCAAAAGAAAAATGCCTACACCAAACTCTACAAGATCAAGAAACATGAGAAGGTGTCTTGCAAGATCATAGCATGGGCGTATTTTGAGGACTTAAAAGTTTATGTTGTAAAAAGGGAGAAGGGAATAGAGTACTTCAGGTATCCTTATGATCTGAAGACTCTCCCAGGCTTTGAGGTTGACTAACTGGCATGCTAAATCTATTGTATGTTGGTCCAGAAAGATGTCAGGTTAGTTTGAGTCTACATTAAAGAAGGAATACCACACCAAGTGGGTGAACTTCAGACCTCAACAACCGAGAGGTTTATTCGCACGTCTGAAGGGATTTCATATCTGGAAGCGTAAAGTAGTGTTGAAGTGGAGTCCACCGCGCAAGATGTCGAAGATTCCATTACGGGAAATGCCACAGGACTTCACTCCACATTTCAAATGGTGGTATTATGACTAGACGATGGGTGAAGCGGTCATAGTTCTAAACAGAGAGGCAAAATGGAAACTATCAGGGTATTTGACCCAATGTGGCTTACCAACTTGTCAGCTGAAGATGTATACACTTTATACAAGTGGCCACTGTTCTATGACGCACAAGATATTGTACAAACTCTCCAATTCCAGAATTTGATACGGCTCTGCTTTGCGTATGAAATACACACAGGAGTCACAAGAGAGGAGAAGTACAAGAGGTTTGAGGAGCTTATGAAGAATGTCAGACTATAGAGTAAACTAGGTCCAAGGGGGAGTTTGTTGATACATATGTCCCTAGTTTATGTGCTTAATGTAAAAGTCTGTCATGGCTTACATATGTGTAATGAAACATTGTAATAATATATGATTTGTGTTTTGATGTTTACTTATATCTAATTCATATATAAACTTATTATATAGGTTTCAACTTTTTATATGATGATTCGTGCTAATGGACCATACTTATGGACCATACGCATGAATACATCATGCTAATGGTTCAGTCGCATGAATGAAGACTGCAAACGTATAAATACCTCCTAATTCATGGAAAAACATAACAATTGAAAGACTTTCGACACATACTCATAACCTAGCCATCCAGAGCATCCAGAAAGCCTATTCCAAGTTCATAGTTCGCATCTGATCTTTTTCTACTCGTTCTTAAAGTTTGTTTAATCATTAGATTGATCGGGATTGCGCTCTCACTGATTGGATTGCCAATCAAATAAGATTCCGCACTATTTGATTTGGTTTCACGCATAATCATTTAGTAATCAATACGTACACGGTCCCTAACAGATTCCACCTAGAAACCCACTTGAAACATGTACCCAAACACATAAAAACATACATAAGCACACACTCAAGGATAAAACCGGTCAAGAATACTCAATAACACATGAATTCTTACCTTGAATATGCACTTTTCTTTATGTTCTTCTTCAAACCCGAGCTCTGCTCTTTCTCTCTCTAGCATCCGGTCTTCAAAATGTGAAATGTAGCATGGCATGGGCGGCCATGCTACTTTTGTACAAAAATAAATAAATTTTGTACCTTTTGACACCTTTAGTCCCTCTACTTGGGCTTCATATATTTTCTTTCTTTTTATTCATTCTTTGGTTAAATAACCAAGCGTTACAAGTCCACCCCCTTAATAGGTTTTGTCCCCGAAACCTATTATTCCTTAAACAATCGTGGGTAATGCTGTCTCATTTCTTCTTCAGTCTCCCATGTAGACTCAGATCCCTTCTTGTGCTTGCACTGTACATGCACAAGAGGAACCACTTTATTCCTTAACCTCTTCTCTTTCCGATTAATGATTGCCACTGGTTGCTCCACATAATTGAGCCGTTCATCTACCTCGATATCCTCCAGTGGTACAATCATATCCTTGTCTGCTAAGCACTTTCTCAGATGAGATACATGGAATGTCAGGTGAATCCCACTTAACTCTATGTATCTCGGGCTCAACTTGTCCCACTTTCTGAACCAAATGATACCCTTCCAATGTGAGAATTTCAACATAACTCTATCACCCACCTAGAACTCAATCGGTCTACGTCATTGTCAGCATACGACTTTTGTCTATCTTTAGCTACCTTCATGAAGGCCTTGATCCTTTCCAGCTTCTCAGTCGTAACATCGACCACTTCGACGCTCCCTAACTCTTTATGAACAATATCACCCCAACACACGGGGTTTACATATCCTCCCTTATAGCATCTCATAAGGAGGCATACCAATGCTGGCATGATAACTATTGTTATTTGAGTACTCAGCTAACGGTATGTGGTCATCCCAACTTCCCCGAAGCATATCTTCCAGCATCTAAATAGTCCTTTCTGACTGACCATTCGTCTGAGAAATAAGCCGTGCTGATATGTAACCTCGTCCCCATCACATCATGAAATTTCTTCCAAAATTTAGATGTAAACCGGGTGTCACGACGAGACACAATAGACACCGGCACACCATGACGAATTACGATCTCTTTAATGAACAGATCCGCCAACCTCCCGGATGAATATGTCTCGCGGATCGGTAGGAAGTGAGCACTCTTCGTCAAACGGTCCACTATCACCCATATGGCATCATACCTTCGTGCGATACGCAGTAGCTTCGTAATAAAGTCCATGGTGATATGTTCCCACTTCCACTCTGGCATACTCAAGGTTGGATCTTTCCATACGGCTTCTGATGTTCTGCCTTCACTTGCAAGCAAGTAAGACACTTACTCACATATTCCACTACGTTACATTCATACCCGGCCACAAATAATCTTTCTTCATATCTTGATACATCTTTGTAGCACCAGGATGAATAGTGTATCGAGTCTTATGAGCCTCATCCATAATCTTCACATGTAGATCCCCAAAACGTGGAATCCACATCCGCCCAAATCAGGTCCTAACACATAGTGTGTTTTAACCTAATTCCGCAAACAGTCATCTCATTCTTACTGAGTTAAGATGATCTTCTTTCAATGCCTCATCTTGAAATTCGTTGACCTGCTTCATCACATCAGAGGTCATGATCAACTGGTAAGCCTTCACCTGAATCGGCTCGTGTCTTTCCTTTCGGCTAAGGACATCCGCTACCACGTTGGCTTTGCCCGGATGGTAATGGATCTCGCAATCATAAACCTTTATAAGCTCTAACCATCTCCTCTGTCTTATGTTCAAGTCCTTCTGCTTGAAGAAATACTTCAAGCTCTTGTGGTAAGTTAATATGGTGCACTTCATCCATATAAGTAGTGCCTCCATATCTTTAACGCGAAGACCACGGTTGCTAGCTCCAAGTCATGAGTAGGGTAATTAACCTAATGAACTTTCAACTATCAGGATGCATAGGTATAACCTTTCCTCTTTGCATCAGCACACATCCCAACCCCAAGTAGGAAGCATCTGAATAGACAACCAAATCTTCACTTCCATCAAGCAACAGCAAATCAGGAGCTTGAGTCAATCTCGCCTTTAACTCCTCGAACGCCTTCTCTTGAGCTTGACCCCATACAAACTTTACGTCTTTACGGGTCAACTTGGTTAGTGGAGAAGAGATCTTAGAGAAGTCTTGAATGAATCTCCTATAATAGCCACCAAACCCAAGAAGCTACAAATCTCAGATGGCGTCTTTGGAGACTTCCATTGCATCACTGCTTCCACATTTACCGGGTCTACCATAATCCCTTCAGGATTCACCACGTGACCCAAGAATTGAACCTCGTGCAACCAGAATGCGCACTTGGAGAACTTGGCATACAACTTCTTCCTTCTCAACGTCTCCAACACCTCTCGAATGTGATCGACATGCTCCTCCTTTCTCTTTCAATAAATCAGGATATTATCAATAAACACAATCACTGATTTATCCAACATCGGCTAACACACTCGATTCATCAAGTCCATAAAAGCAGTTGGCACATTGGTTTAACAAAAGACATAACGAGAAACTCGTAGTGTCCATAGCGCATGCGAAAAGCTGTTTTAGGAATATGCTCTTTCACCTTCAACTGATGGCACCCCAAGGTGAGATACTTGGTCTAATGAACCCCTTTTCCAGCAGCTCTTGTAATTGCTCCATCAACTCCTTCATCTCAGTCGGAGCCAACGATACAGTGCCTTAGCAACGGTTGGGCACTTGGTATCAAGTCAATATGGAACTCGATCTCGCGGTTAGGTGGCACTCCTGGTAAGTCTTGGGGAAACACGTCTGGAAAGTCACACACCACCAGTATGTCGGTTAGCTATGGTGTTGGCATATCCACATCCTTCACGTAGGCCAAGTAGCCACTACATCCATGCCTCATGCACTTTCCCGCCACCACCATCGAAATCACTTTCGGGATCGCCGTGACTTGAACACCGTAACCGTCACCGAACTTCCATTAGGCGTTGTCAATCGAATCATCTTCTTGCGACACATAATGTTCGCCTCGTAGTCCGCCAACCAATCCATTCCTAGGACTACGTCAAACCCGCCTAAGGTCATCACAAATGGTCTAACAGAAACTTGTGACCTTCTAGTTCTATGTCACAACCCTCTATCATCTTTGAAATCCTGTTAGACTTACCTATGGCAGTTTCTACATCGAAGTGTATCTGAAAGGATCAGGATCTAGTTTGATCAATTAGATTAAGATTTGCAGCGGAATAGAACAAGAATTAGACGAAATTTAACAAGAATTATATGAATATTCGATCAAACCGTGACGGTTATAGAGAGAGAAAGTTTTCTGCAATGAGAATGTTTTCATTCACGCACATGCTTCGGTTACAAGGAAATTAGGACAACATTCCTTTTATAAAGAATATGACATCAGCTCACGTCACTTGATAGTGACAGCTAACTGATTTATACAAACAACTGAAAGTAAACTAAACTACTAAAGATGTCCATAACAACTGAGGACACCTTCACAAAAAGCTAAGTACAAGCTAACATAAGAATTACTAAAGTTATAACATCTGAAGGGTAAGAACTTCAGATGTTTTACATAATATAAAACTACTGATTACAAACTACTGAAAAGTAAACCATCACAACTACTGAAAAGAACTACTTCAGTTGTTGTGACAACTTCGGAAAACTTGGTCTTCAGCAGTTGTCTTCAGATGTTGTCTTCAGACTTTGTCTTCAGCATTTGTCTTCAGACTTTGTCTTCAGCTGTTGTCTTCAGACTTCATCTTCAGACTTTGTCTTCAGCTGTTGTAGACACTTTAGTTGTTATGATGTCTGTGGGACTTAAAGGTTTTTCTGATCTGGCTCATTGGTTCTTTTGGTCCAACAAACTCCCCCTGAACCAATACAGCCAAAACCTTTAAGATTATTGAAGACCCACTTATTGGCAGAAACATTTTCTGGATCAGCTCAGAAATCTCCAAATTAAGCTCAGGCCAGGGAAGAGGTTTCCAAAGTTTGATTGGCTAAGGATGAATGGGAACTCTGTCTTGGGAATTGGACACAGAGCTGTTATCCCATCCATGAGACCTACTTCCCAATGATGAGCCTGTAAGACTCTCTAACATAGGCCTCAAGGAATACAACTTGTTCTTCCATTATGAGTTCTTTAGCTTCACATTCAAGAAGAACTCAGGCCCATAGTACTCTGATAAGTACTTAACATTCTTTCCATTCTTTAGCTCCACAGTAGTTATTTCTCTGTATGCAAACTCATCAGGATGAGTACCTTCAAGTAACAACTGGAGCTCATTTCTTCTTATTTCTTCAAGCTTCTTGTAGATCAATCCCTTCTTCACCATTTTGTTTTCTAGTAAAGTTGTGGAGTCATCTTAGACTTTAAGCTCTCTTAAAGTCATTAAGGATTTCCCAGGGTGACACTACTGGCCAGCATTATCATAGCATCTACAATCTCTTTACTTGGCCATTGTATTTACTGGAATCTTCTTTCAATGAATTATGTCACTTACTCTGGGGTCAGGCCAAATTCTCACTCTCTCTTTCTGATATTGAAATATGAATCTGAGAGCATACAACCTCTGAGCATGTTTCTTCATAGCTTGTATGGATGAAGACTTAGGAAACTCTTTATCACCATCCTTAATAGTTGCTCATCATGTTATTTGTGTTGTTCTTCTTCTTCAAGTTTTACTTTTACCATTTGCCTTTGGATGTCAGGTGTGATTGTTGTTGGTTGACTCTGGGCTCAGGCATCTTTATTTTAAGAACAGCAAAGATTGGCAGACTATCATCCTCATCATCTTCTTCCTCTTCTTCCACCTCAACACCCTTCTCTTCCTCTTGGGTGCATCATTGGTAGTGGTTTGAGTAGGTTTCTTGGGTAAAGGAGTTGGTTTTAAGGGTTGTGAAGTTGGTTTTTTTGGTGTGGGAGATTGTACACTGCTCTAGCATCTTGGTTGTGAGTGAGGCTTTGGATAACTTTGCCATATCAGACCTTTTCCAGCCAGCTTATCAAGAGCTTCTATGATCAATCTTTGTTGAATACTTCAGAAGAACAGATTCTGGTGGTTATCTCCAAAATACTGTCTCTGGACCATGACTTCACTTCAATGATTGATCTTCCCAAAGCTTTGATATGAATCTTGTTATAGCTTCTAGCCTTTCCCTTTCTTTCTCACTACAACTTGCCCATCTATGCTCAATCTCTTGAATCTCTAGCCTTCTGATTTCAGAGTCAAGTTTGGCTATGTCAAAACCTTGTTTGAAGAGTTGATCAATGATCTTATCCTATATCTGCTATGTTGCTCATCACTTCTTTGATCAGTTCTTCTAACGTTTTCTCATCTTCAGTCTGTTCAGCACTCTTCTTTCTCTTGTATGTGATCATCTTCTTTTCTTTCTTCTCTTTTTCTTCTTCCTCTTCAACTCTCTTTCTTTTTTCTACTTTAACTGACTTAGACTCCCCCTATTTCGTTGCATTGGGTTCAGGGATTTGAATGTCGGAAAGTCTCTTAGAACAGCACCATCAACTAAGGTTGAAGATTGAGGAAAGCCTCTCATCAATGGCTTTATGCACAATGTTAGTGATGATGGAAGTGATGAGAGGTAAGGAGGATTGAAAGGTAGCAACCATTTGCTCAGAGGGGTTCTGTGCCTGAGAAATGGTGCCTGAATCAGAGGCTGGTAGCATAGTTGTTGGGAGTGGCTCAGTGTTTGGGAGAGATTCAGAAGAAGCTACCATCTGTGGGTGAATTTGGGCAGATGGACTTGATTCTTATGGCAATTTGGCAAGCAGTTCTTGTAGTCTGCATACCCAGCCTCAAGAATGGTGTTGTGGGCTAGAACATCAAAGAAAAAGCCCAGGTCATCATCAGTCTTTGCTGAATCATCTGACCTCCTGATTAAATCAGGATGAACATGTGCTGAGTGTAGATCAGTATTCACATGTGCCCCTATTTCTTGAAACTGGGGACTTCCTGCCTCAGGATTATGTCCTTCATTGGCAGTTGCCTCTAGTGAGGTCTTAGAGATAATACCACCTTCATCCTGTTCATGTGCTCATACAGGAGAAGAGGCAGCCTCACTAGATGTTCGAATCTCGTCCTCTACACAAGGAGATTGAACTCTCCCTCAACTGTTGAGGTTTTCCCAGTGGTAATAGGTTTCTGGGGAGGGTTAGAGGAATGTAGTTGAGTCAGCACTTGTGCAATAACCATAGTTGTGCTTGTAGGGGTGGCTTCAATGGGAGATAAGGGTGAAGAAGATTGCACCTAGGGTGAATGGTGCTCTTCAATGGCAATCTTCTCAAGTGAGAGAGATTCCAGTAATGTGGTTTCCCATTTTTGGTTGCATCAGGATCCTGTTGAGAGGATACCTAAGCGGTTTCAGCTGTAGAGTCATGGAAACTAGAAGGAGATTACTACCAGTAGTTTCATCCTGCCTTTGTGTGTAGGAGCATCATCAGGGGACTCAACTCCCTGAGTAGCCTTTTTGGTTGTTTGGATTGTGGTTTGGAGGGGACTTTGGATTTGGAGGATGAGGTTATGGGTTCCTTCTGCTTGGGTTTTAGCAGTTTGGCAGCCTCTTTGAGTCGTGGGTCAGAGTTGTGCCTAGAGTATACCCTGGCAAAACTACCACAGCAGGGACTCCAAGGCCAACAGGGCCATCAGATTTTAATTGATTTATGATTATGGCCATAAGAAACCTTGGATATAATATCCATCTGCTAGCCACAGGTTTCATTACCAGATCCTTTAATTCCAAAAATATAATTTCAGAAAAATTTAACTTTTGCGTTCAAGGATAGAATACAATACCTGCTACCACCTGGATGACATTTGATCCATGAAGAGGATTTGGGGGCAAGGCAGACATTGATCATATGAAAGATTAGGCGTTCAGCATCATGGAAGTGCTTCTTCAGAATGGTGGTAGCACTTAGGTTGCCCTCATACCCATGGTTGATGAATGATAGATTAGTGATGCCCTTCGGGTATTTGGTGACGAAGGTGGCATCATTCAGATCTAGGGTTTGGGGAAAGATAGCAGGAGTGACGACCACCTTCTTCTGGTTTACAAACGACTGGAGAGTGATCACGACATCATTCTCACCAGTATGGACAGTGACATTTATCTAGAATTGGCGAAGGGTATCGGGATAGATGGTTGGATTCAGAAGAAAAGCAGTTTGATACAGGGAATCAACCATCAGATTAATGGCAGCATCAAACTTAGTCCAAAAGTCCGATTTTGTGAAGTAGGCAACACAATTGTGTCGTGGTTTGATATGCATGGTCGCCATTAATGGAAGATGAACGTTCGGAAAACGACTTATGAAAAGTTTGAAGTTAGGGTTAGGTATTTATAGGTATGAAACGGCTGAAAGAAAACAACTGAAAGTTTTGGTATTAGTCATCAGTTGTTAGAAAACGACTGAAGACATGGCTTTAACTTTAGATGTTGTAAACAACTGAAGACTTGGTGTTAGTCATCAGTAGTTTGAAACTACTGAAGACTTGGGTTTGGCTTTAGTTGTTTTGAAATGAAACAGCAATTGTTTGAAACAATTGAAGAGTAAAATTGCTCATCATATGTTGTCGTCAATTCACAGATCTCAGTTGTTTCATTGACCTTAACACTTACTCAGCAGACTATCTGATTTCAGATGTTTCATTGGTCATCAGTACTTATCTGTTAGAACAGACATCAGTAGTTGTAACCACATTAGTAGTTGTAACTACATCAGTACTTTTCAACAAATAAAGTACTTCAGTACTTTTAAGTAATTTAGTCTTCAGTAGTTAGGAAAACTGCTGAATATAAAAAACTTATTAGTACTTATTTTTGACAGCTATATATTAATGCTCATCAGTACTTGTGAACTGAGATCATCAGTAGTTGTCAAATCATTCTAGCTGCAGCATACCAAGCCTTAGCACTAGATTTTGGAAAGTTGCACTGTCCAAAGGCTTAGTAATATATCTGCAAGCTCATCAGCACTAGGAACAAACTTTGGATCAATCAGACCTTTTTCATAACAATCCCGGATAAAATGATGTCTGATCTCAATATGTTTGGTCCTAGAATGCTGGACAGGATTCTTAACAATACAAAGAGCTGAAGCACTATCCATCAGTAAAGGAGTCTTAGTCTCTGTAATGTCATAATCTAGTAATTGATTTTGAAGCCAGAGTACTGAGATGTACAACTTGCAACAGCAATGTACTCTGCTTCAGCAGTGGATGTAGCAACTGAAGTTTGTTTCTTACTCTGCCAAGAAACTAAACAATTGCCTAGAAATTGGCATCCACCAGAGGTTGATTTTCTGGTTAATTTACACCCTGCATAGTCACTATCAGAGAAAGCAACTAATTTGCAAGAGTGCCCAGTGGAATACCAAGTCCTAGAGATTGAGTTCCTTGCAAATATCTAAAGATCCTTTTGACTGCAATCATATGGATACTTTGGGTGCAGCCTGAAATCTAGCACAGACACAAGTTGCAAACATAATGTCAGGTCTAGAAGCTGTAAGGTACATCAAGGAACCAATCATACATCTGTAAAGAGTTTCATCAACTGCTTTACCTTTCTGATCAGCATCCAGTTGTCTGGTGCTGCACATGGGAGTAGAACAGGGGTTACAATTTTGTAAGTCAAACTTCTTCAACAAATCCTTTGTATATTTTGACTGATGAATGAAAGTTCCCTCAGCCATTTGTTTGATTTGCAAACCCAGAAAGAACTGTAATTCTCGCATGGAACTCATTTCAAACTTTTGTTGCATCAACTTAGTAAAGGCATCACACAACTGTGGATCAGAGGATGCAAAAATAATATCATCTACATAAATTTGAACAAGGAGCTTATGCATGCCTACTTTCTCAATGAACAAAGTTTTATCTATGGAGCCTCTAGTGAAATTATTTTGAAGAAGAAAGTTAGACAGTGTTTCATACCAGGCTTTGGGAGCTTGTTTTAACCCATAAACAGCCTTATCAAGCTTATACACCCAATCTGGATGTTTATGATCTTCAAAACCTGGTGGTTGACACACATAAACTTCTTCTTTTATTTTACCATATAAGAATGCACTTTTGACATCCATTTGAAAAACTTTAAGATTATGGAAAGCAGCATAAGATAAGAACAATCTGATTGCCTCCAGTCTGGTTACAGGGGCAAAGGTTTCATCATAATCAATACCTTCTTCTTGTGAAAACCCCTGTACAACCAGTCTGGCCTTGTTCTTGACAATTTGGCCTTTTTCATCATTTTATTCCTAAACACCCATTTAGTGCCTATTGCACACTTACCTTGGGGTAGAGGAACCAGTTCCCACACTTGCTGCTTTTGAAACTAAAGAAGCTCAAGTTGCATAGCTTCAATCCATCCATTGTCTCTTAATGCAATATGATAGTTCTTTGGCTCTTGCTGACTGATGTAGAGAGCATAAAAGCAGAAATTGGACAATTGATTTCTAGTTGAAACACCAGCATTGATGTCACCAATGATCTGAGACATGGGGTGATTCTTCAGTTCTTTGTACTCAATAAGATCTGTGCAAGTGTTTGTAGGAGATTCAGCAGCAACAGATGTTGATCAAGACTCTTGAAACCTAGAATGAGATGGCAATTCAAATGAAGTAGAGGAATCAGAGATCTCATCAGCATTTGTTGTGGATGGAACTGCTGAAGCTACAAGAACATCAAGGTTAGTAGACTCAAGCAGGTGATCACTAAACTTGCATTTGTACCATCAGATGGATGACTAGTTAGGAGATGATGGATTCACAGAATCTGCAACAGCTGGGGCTGATAAGGAACATATTGCAGTATGTCCAAATCAAATAACTCCACAGGGTTTTGTGGGATTTTCTCCTTTGGAGATTCATTAAACTTTACATGCAAGGTTTCTTCAACTATCTTTGTTCTGCAATTAAAACTCTGTATGCCTTACAAGTAGATGAATACCCAACAAAGTACCCTGCATCCACCTTTGATTCAAACTTCTGATGTGGATCCTTTGTGTTGAGAATGTAACAGGGACACCCAAATGCTCTATAAAAGGAAATCAGAGGGCCAAATGATGTAACACTTCATAAGGAGTCTTGATCAATCTCTGATTTACTAACACTCTATTTTGCACATAGCAAGCTGTGTTGACAGCTTCCCTAAAGGTTAGTGGCAAACCAGAATCAGCCAACATTGACCTTGCGGCTTCAACATACCACTCCATTTTGTTTAGGAGTTCTTGGAATGCTATACTGCCTCTTGATTCCCTTAGATAAATAGAATTCATCAAGTGTGTGGTTTCTAAATTCTGTGCCATTATCACTCCTCACACACTTGACTGAAAGGGAGTACTGCTTTTTCACATACAACACAAAGTAGATGATGATTTGAACAACCTCATCTTTTGAATGTAAGAAGAAGGTCCATACAAATCTGGAATAATCATCCACAATTACCAGACAATATTTTTTCTTTGCCATGCTCATCACTCTTACTGGACCAAAAGATCCATATGCAGTAATTGCAAGCAGGCAGTGGACTTTGGTTCTTCTATTGGAGGGAATGAACTTTGTGTTGCTTTCCTTTTAAACAAGCAGAGCATTGTCATCACATTTGAACTCCTTTAATGGCAGACCTCTCACTAAACCATGATGGATAAGCTGGTTCATGTTTTTAAGATTCACATGACCAAGCTTTATGTGCCATAGTTCAGATTCCTGAGGAGAGGCCTTGGAGAACAGACACGGATGGCCTTTTAGATCAATTTTCTTTGATAAGTCTAAGGCATATACTCTTCCAATCCTGTTGGCCTTCAGGAGAGTATATTCATCCAAATTTTGTCAATCATTCTCAAAACATTGGAAGACGGAATCCGATAGTTCTGACCGGTGAAAAGAGCAACATGCCCTTTATCACATTTGATTGACACTCAACAAATTGTACTTGAGATTCTCCACATGGTTAACATCATCAAATCTTATCTCACCATTTGACACAAAGCCTTTGCGATGATGTAACCCTTAGCATCATTACCAAAAGATACAAATCCCTTCTTTCCTTGAGAGTAGTCATGAAGAAGAGACTGCTCCCTATCATATGCATAGATCCTCCACTGTCCACATACTAGATGCTTCTATGGCATGCTGAAGAACCCTGCATTTGTCACAACAAACTAGTTAGCTTTTGAGACCCAAACCATTTTGGTTTTGGGTCGTTCTCATCAACAGATTTTATATTAACTGATTTGTCATGATTAACAGCCTTTGAAGGTGAAGATGGTGCTAAAGAGGATTCCTTTGATTTTGGCTTAGTTTTCTGTTTTAGTGGTTTAATCACAGGTACATCTATTTGGTTAACTCTCCCCAACAGATGTTGAACCATCATAACAAGTTGTGTCTCATTGGTTGTTAAAGCCTTCAGTTCAGCAGACACATCAGTACTTGTTTTTGATTGGTTCCTGTGACTCACCATGTCCTCCTTTTTGAAAGACACAGACTTAGTCTGGTATTTTGATATTCCATGAGGAATACTTTCAACTGTTTTATGATAAACCCCTTCCTTCTTTTTAGATTTTTGTAGGAACTTTGGGTTATCAGTTTGAGGTGTTTGTGGCACAAACTTGGTTTCAAATTAATCTTTCATCTTATTAATTTTCCCTTAATGATTTTATCTTTGTTGAATTTTGACCCTTTCTATACCAACATTCATCAGTGAGATGATTGAATAGACCACATATTTCACATGTCTTTTTCTTCATCTTCTGTTGTTCAACTGCTGAAGAAGATGAAACTACTAAAGGTGTGTTCTTCAGTACTTTCTTCCTCTCAGTAGTTATGTTAAGTACTGAAGAATTTGTAACAACTGAAGACTTGTTCTTCAGAAGTTTTCTATCAGTACTTTTGGATTTCCTGATAGACTTCAGTAGTGTCAAACCATGTTTGTTTTCATTTGGTTTGAAATGCTCTTCAGGTGTTGTTACTTGCTCTTCAGTACTTTGAATACTTTGTGAGACAACACCTAAAGTGCTCGCTTTTCTTTGATCATGTGTTATCAGCAGTGAGACCATCAGCAGATTGATTAGCTGAGGTACTAATACTGACTTCATCCTCTGATCTTGCATTATCACTTGAGGATGAGACACATGATGATGTGGTTTGGGAATTGCTTTCACCTTCAGATTTTACTTCTGTCTTGGGAGTAAAATGTAGGTGGTACGGTGTGATTATACCAATCCCAAACTTCACATTTGAAGTTGTTTGCTTGTTGAGAAGCATTTCAAACCCCTTGCAGGATGTTACCCAGCGTTCACACTCTACTTGAGTAGCTACAAGTGTTTCTTTGAGATTCTTATGATTCTCTATATGACCTCTACCTTTGCCTTTTCATCAGTGATTTGGCATTTTAATTTGTAAATCTCATCATCTTTTTCCTTTAAGACAGACTCAAACTCAGCTTTTCTTTTCGAAATCACTTTCTCTAGGTCAAGATTTTGATTAATTAAAGCTACATTTGCTTCTATAATTGAGACAAAAGTAGTTGTGCATGACCCAGAACACAACTTGGCCTTAGCCTCAGAAGATACCTGTGGTACCTGTGTGATGAAGCATTTGAGCATGAACCATTAGTAGACTCCAGGGCATAAGAGCAATATTTCCAAAAGGATTTTCACCACCATGTTGACCAGCATCAAAAAACACTTGTTCAGAATAACCAGAAAGATCATCTGGTAAGCTACTCCAGTCAACAACTCCAGGTGTGAAAAAGCTTTGATGTGATTAAGATTGAGATTGTTAATTTGATTGAGATGGTTGAGGCTCAGGTAGGGCTTGTGGTTGTTGAGCTATGGGTACAGGAACCTGACTGGACTGAGGCATGTAAAAAACAGGGATAAGGATATGGCATTGGGCCTTGAGGGACAAAATATGCTGGAGATGATTGAATTTGTGAATGATGACCAAAATTGGTAGAATGTTGCCCTTTGTTTTGTGAGCTATTGCATGGAAAGGTCACAAAGGGTGCAGAAGAGTTAGATCCAGATGATCTACACTCTCTTGCAAAATGTCCAAGTTTATGGCACTTGTGACACCTCAACTTGCTCTTGTGAAAACCAACTTTGGTTTTTCCAGAGAGACCAGGAAATTTTCTACCTGTCCTTTTGTAAAATTTTTGAGATCTGATATTGATTAATGCCATTGGCTCAAAATATCCATCTCTTCCAGATCATCATTAGCAATTCCTTTCAAATCATCCATTAAAAAGCACAGATTATCACTACTACACCCTGAATTACTATCAACACCAACAAAAGCAGGATCCCCACTGTTTGAAGAGAAATCTATATGCTCATCATAAGAACTTTCTCATGGAGCATATTCTGACTCATGACCGACCAGATCAGTATTCCCTGGTACAAAATCATTAGTGAGCTTCCCAAATGAAGCGAGTTTCCTTTTCTGTTCTATCTCTCTTTCAAATGTTAACAGTTTCCCATGAAGTTGGGTGAGAGATAGATTGTCCAGATTTGTACTGGAGCGTAGGACAATAGTATATGTGTCCCATCTCTCAGGCAGGGATCTGAGGAATCTGTTGTTCCTGACTGTTGTATATTCATGTTTAACCATTTTTAGCTCAGATATCAAACAGGAAAATCGCTCAAACTGTTGAGTCAGTGACTCACCATTTCTATGAGAGAATGTCTCATATTGCTGGGTAAGGATTTCTCTATTGTTTGCCAAGACCTCATCAGTTCCTCCAAATTGTTCTTTCAGAGCACCTAGAGGTCATGAGCAGTTTCATGATGCATAAGTCCAGAATAGATTTCATTAGGCAGTGCCATGGCCAGAATTCCATGGGCTTTAGCATCAATTTCAAACATTTTCAGATCTTCATCTGAGTATTGCTCTTTCTTCTTCAGAACCATCTCATTGGTTTCTGAATTACTCACCATAGGCTTATATGGTCCATGAACCACAGATTTCCAACAACCTGAACTGTTGACAGACAGGTGATGGAGCATTCAAGTTGCCATATGTTATACTCACTCCTAACAAGCATCGGAGGCCTTGTTGAGGAGCCAGTATTGTGAGGATCATTGATTGATGTAGCCATTTTCACCAATTCAAATAGGTTCAATGAAATTTTAACAGATGTAGCTCAAAAACACAACACATAGTTTGAAACAAGACGAAACTCAAATTAATTCACCGGAAGCAACAAAAAATCAAACTCTATAACCCTTTCTTGCAAATTTGCTAATTCGATCAAACTTAGATATCAGAAGAGCAGTTTCAATGATCAATTATTAAATCGATCAATGATTATCCAGCTCTGATACCATTTGAAAGGATCGGGATCTAGTTTGATCAATTAGATTAAGATTTGCAGCAGAATAGAACAAGAATTAGACGAAATTTAAGCAAGAATAATATGAATATTCAATCAAGCAGTGACGGTTATAGAGAGAGAAAGTTTTCTGCAAAGAGAATGTTTTCATTCACGCACATGCTTCGTTACAAGGAATTAGGTCAACATTCCTTTTATAAAGGAATGTGATATCAGCTAACGTCAGTTGATAGTGACAACTAACTGATTTATACAAACAACTGAAAGTAAACTAAACTACTAAAGATGTCCACACAACTAAGGACACCTTCACAAAAAGCTAAGTACAAGCTAACATTACAATTACTGAAGTTATAAAATCTGAAGTGTAAGAACTTCAGATGTTTTACATAATATAAACTACTGATTACAAACTACTGAAAAGTAAAACATCACAACTACTGAAAAGAACTACTTCAGTTGTTGTGAAAACTTCTGAGAACTTGGTCTTCAGACTTTGTCTTCAGCAGTTGTCTTCAGACGTTGTCTTCAGACTTTGTCTTCAGAATTTGTCTTCAGATGTGTCTTCAGACGTTGTCTTCAGACTTTGTCTTCAGACTTTGTCTTCAGACTTTGTCTTCAGACTTTGTCTTCAGACTTTGTCTTCAGACTTTGTCTTCAGACTTTGTCTTCAAACTTTGTCTTCAGCTGTTGGAGACCACTTCAGTTGTTATGATGTCTGTGGGACTTAAAGGTTTTCTCATCTAGCTCATTGGTTCTTTTGGTCCAATAGTATCTAATTCTTACTACTAACAGGCAATTTAGCACATAAAGCAGCAGAGAAATAAATCTTTTACTAGCACAGAATCAAATAACACAAAGGCTAAAGTTTGATTTACTAGAAGCATACCTGACACAACATCAGGGACCATCCTAGCCTCCTCCTATCATCATGAACGCTCTGGCACTCACCCTTGTCCTTCTCCTCCAGCCTTCTTCATCCCCGAATCTTCAGCCCTTGGCTTTTTACAGTCCTTGCTCATGTGGGCATTCTCTCCACAGTTGTAACACCTTACAACCCCGCATTCCCTCGCCATATGGCCAGGCTTCCCGTATTTAAAGCAGGTTTGATCCCCACTTGCATTCTCCCGAATGTTCCTTCCCGCACTTACCACATCTCTTCAACCTTGCACCAAATGTGACCACACAGCGGTCATCCACCCATGCCTTCTTGTTACTCGTCAGGGCACCACCCCGACCAAACCTTTTCCCATTCCAGTTCCGGTCACCACCACCTTCTTGCTGCCATTAGCCACCACCACAGTCCTTTCATCATATAACCTCCCCGCCAAGTCAACGCCGAACCAAACATGCTCGGTTGGGTAGCGATCATGTGCCTACGGACATCCACCGGCAAGCCTTGAATATACCTCTTAATTTTTCGTGACAAGGGTATCACTTGATTCGGCACCAGACGTACCATCTCATTAAACATGGTGGTGTATTGTTGATGAGTCATTGTTCTCACCACCAGCTACAGAAGCTCCCTTTCCACCTTATCCATTTCCTTCTGAGGATAGAACTCCTCGATCACCAACTTCTTTAGCTCTGCCCACTTCATCCTCCCAATAGCCCTGCTACCCTCATCTTGGACAATTTTGCCCCACCAACACAGAGCCGAGTCCACAAATGAGTGGGCGGCGAACTTCACCTTCTGATCCTTCCGACACTCATTGATATCAAGAACGGCTTCTATCGCTCTCACCCATCGGTGAGCAGCAGCAGCAGTGCCATTTCATTAAACGTTGGGGGCTTGCAACTCATAAATGCCCCATAGTTACAGCCTCGTGTCGTCTCCTGCACAGGCTCTTCTTCTTCCTCTTCCTCTTCTTCATCATTGGAGAGAACCGTTTTAGGCTCCGGTTGCTCCCGTTCTCCCGAGGACCCGTTTCTCTCCTTTCTTTCTCCTTCCCTTGCGGCCTTTATCACTTTGGTCACCACAGATGGTAGGATCGTCTACATGACCTAATGCACCTCTTCGACGATAGCCTCCTTCATGAGGCTCTTAAGTTAGCACTCTCATCTCCGCCCTCCGGATGAAGGGTCTCGGGTTCTTCATGAACCACTTTTTCAACTCTAGGCCTTCCTATTTTGGGCCGCGGTTCAGCACCATGCACACCACAACCTCCACCCTAGAAGCATTCAATGATCTACTACCGGCCATCCTCTAACACACACTATAAGAATCAAACACCAACACGGTCATTCAAGGGAAAAGCTCGGTTTATGTCAAGTATAGTAAGACCCTAATTACAGTGGCTAGTTATTATTAGCCACTTACTTACTCTCATACCCCAAGCTTACCTATTCTGACTAGATCAGTATCTAAATTTACAAATAGCACATAACCACATAACATGTGCACATAATGTCGGTTATCATTAAGAAAATATCCCTGATGCACGCAACTACTCGGACTGGCATCCCTTCTCTTTCCTTCCCATTCTCAGTTTAAGTTTAGGTTTATTTTGAATTTTTACCCATTTCACTTAAACTTTGGCTCTAATACCAACTTGTAAGGCCCCATTCCCGGGACGCTCACAGCTGGTCAAACATCGCACTTAAAACGTATATTTACATTTAACTTAAATAAAAACTGCAGCGGAAACATTCAAAAATGACATTTCATTTCATTATAAAGGCTTTTGCAAAATAATACATCGTTATCACATTACAAAATACTTGTTGCATTACATCACAAAAGCATTATAAAAATGGATGCCATCCAAAATGAGCCAAGTAGCCGCCCCATGCCATCCTCAGCAACTTACCTGACAACTAGAAAATGCATAAAAGTCAGTATTGTTGAGTGAGTTCTAGTTTTATAAAAAATATTACATTAACTTTCATTCATTAATACCTTTTCATTAGTATCGCACGTGATCACACATCATACATACATCAAGGTAATAGTTATTATCTTTATCATCTTTCGTTTCATACATTTCGTACTTATCGCACTTTTCGTACTTTTATTATCTTTTCACTTTTATCTAGGTCCTGTCATATGCTTAACCCCCATCTTAAGTGCAATGCCACATCATCTAGGGTTAAGCGACAAGGACCCCATATCGCACATATCGCACGTATGGAGTAGTCACTAGGACTGACTCCCCCTGTGTGTATGAACTCTTATGGGTCAGCCAAAATCGCACGCTATATATACACAGTAATTAGGAAATCGCACATATTGGAGTAGTCACCATTACTGAACTCTTACTGTGTGTATGGACCCTTATGAGTTAGCCAAAATCGCACGCTGTAAATACACTCACAGTTGAGCTAACAACTCTTAATGACTTGTGGACCTCCTTTCATTTGCTTGCAAGCCTTTCATACTTTCATTCATTATATAATGCATGCATTATATTATTTCGTTCCTCTTTTCATTATCTTCCACTTTACGTTACATCATACTTAATCACTTCTTTCATTAGCATTCAACGCAAAGCCACGAGAAGACAAACATTCATAAACATGAACATCAACAAGATCATGCAAATCTTCATACATATCAGCATGCGTACATAACATACATCACACATACCATCATGCATAACATCATCATCATCATACATCATCATCATCATCATATTATATCATTCATGCCCATAATATCATCTTTGACTTCAAAAAGTCAACTTACTATGCCCCTGGGAACCTCCCAAGTCAAAGCCTACTTTAACACTTTTCCCTAAAAATTCAGAAAATATTCTAAGTCTTTAGCCGCATGAACACTATGCAGGCACATGAGCACTATGCAGGTGCATGACCTTTCAGACGCATGAGGAACACTTAGGCACATGGGAAACTTTTAGGCGCATAAGCACTATTGGGATGCATGAGCTACACTTGGTTTATTCTAGCCAATTCTAGGCGCATGAGCACTATGCAAGCACATGAGCACTATGCAAGCGCATGAGTGCCTAGGCGCATGAGCTATCTAGGTGCATGAACACTTAGTAAAATTTTGCCTATTTCTAGGCGCATGACCACTATATGGGCGCATGGGAACACTTAGGAAATTTTACATACTAGGCGCATGAACCCTATTTGGGCGCATGAGCAACCTATTTCACACTAAATATCATAATTTAGTCCCAAATCATGCTCAAACCTATTCTAAGCTTAAATCATGCATTCTAATCCTTAGAAACATAACCATAACAACATCAAACACATACATAGCCCAGTCACACCCCACCCGAATCACACACATACTGCAGGACCGGTGAAGGGGGTCACTTACAACACAACAACACAAACAGGAGATTAACCAACTTAATCAAACAGTAAACTGGTCATGCGCCTAGAAATAAGCAAAATTTTAGTGACTATGACATGCCAACACAAACAGGAGATTAACCAACTTAATCAAGCAGGACGGTGAAAACCATA
The DNA here is from genome assembly GCA_025506515.1 of Flaveria trinervia. Classification (NCBI taxonomy): domain Eukaryota; kingdom Viridiplantae; phylum Streptophyta; class Magnoliopsida; order Asterales; family Asteraceae; genus Flaveria; species Flaveria trinervia. The sequence goes on along the minus strand of JACCIX010000682.1, from coordinate 12,208 downwards.
TCCTTTTTGAAAGCCAGCTGGATACAATTGACTAGACACACAAACAAAATCAATTGTAGAGTCAAAAGGCAGATTGCCTTTTGTCAAGTGACTATGACATGCCATAGCTCACATCCTTATCTGTTACAAAAAGGATAAAGTACAAGAAGTAGAAAGTTACAGACTCAAGACCTCAATGTATAATTACCAAAAGCGTGGACCTTTTCACCAACTCATGTAAGTTGGTGACATTACAGAGATGCAGCGGAAAGGTGTCCAGCTTTATGGAAAAGTACGTCAGATAAAGCATTGTCAAAAGTCTTCGGAAGAAATCTGTCTTCGTGAGTTTAAGCTTCGGAAGACTTTGTCTCTAAGGCTTTGGAAGACATCATTTTTGGCTTCGGAAGATATGATCTTGGCTTCAGAAGATTTCACACTTAGAATAATTCTGTTGCATGTGTGAAACTTCCTAAGCATTCTTCGTCAATGCACTTGTGCAGCATGCAAGATAGACTTTGGATGTTTGAGTTGCATCAGCCTCTTCATTAATCTCTACAAACTCCCCCTAGGCTGATGCTACCAAAAACTTAGTAGACTTGACAATTGTATGGGCAAAAAATATTCAAATCATTTTAAGCAACGAGTTAACGGTCGAACCTTCACATTGATCAATTCCATTATTCTAGATCCGGGTAACATCATTGTCCTTCTGTCGCGTTTTCTTTGTATTCCTCGAGATTTTTAAAAAGTGTTGAAATGGAAATATATAAATAGAACAAGATTAATACTTGAAAACACTAATATAGGTTATATATTAGATTCTTTTGGTACTCTGTTTCATTGCAAATTCATAGAACTAAAGAATGTACCTAAAGTGAAAATAAAGAACATACATTTAAAAATATAGGGAATAATTTTAAACTTAATCTTTGTTTAAACATATTCAATAAGTGCAAGAAATTTGGAACTTTCTTTTATATAATAAATCGAGGGCTTCAAAATATGTTGTTAGACAAAATAAAGTATAAGTATCTATGTAATCAAGGGAAACAAATAAATACACTTAGGGACAATATATATATATATATATATATATATATATTAAGATTATATACTAGAATGATATATAATTTGTAAATAAAATAAGTTGGAAGAAATATTTATATAGGTTTAAGCAATAGCTCGGGAACAATTTGAATTTGGAATAGGTATTGTAGCCGTTATCAAAGGTACGGATTCCGACTATTTTTCACTCATAGCATGAATACCTCTTTTTCGTGTTCTTTATCTTTGAATTTGTGATGTAATTATTGAAATCTCTATTGTTGTTACAAGTGTTGAATCGTATAGTTGGCATTGTTTGTATGCAATAAGATTTAATTGCTTAGTACTCATCGTCACATGCTCCCAATATTATTGATTATTGGTTTGGTTAGTGATATTTCGCAAGGGTTATGAACCTTAGTGTAACTTATTGTGTTATGTTGGCTTGATTTTATCGTATGTTGACCTCCATACCCGACCACATCCACCTATGGGGACATAAGGCGTCATTGTGGCACAAGTGGCGTGCTCTACCTGGGGCAGAGCGATTAGACCACAACGTCTCTACATTATTATTATGTGCTAAGTTGTCGCACATATGATTAGTGTTAAAGTAGGCCTATGGATCGATCCTAGGATATCATTGTTATTGTTTATTGGTGAGATGGTTAGGTGTGTGTGCCCACATTCCTATCTCATATATTGGTGCATTAGAACACCAGCTAGTGTACATATTATTAATTGTTTATTGTCATCGCTCATATGGGTATTCCTTTTAGATGATCATTATTATTTGATTTTCTCCTCGATCATGTTATTGTTATCGTTATTGATCACGGTATTGCTATTGTTTGCTTCCGTTACGGAGCATTCTTTGGCTCAGTCGTGTTTTCTTTTGTTGTTTTCATTTATGTTTATAGCAGGTAATCAAGGGGCTCAAGGGAACGAGCGAAGAGAGTTAACTCAAGAAGCTAGGATGAGAACTTTTGAATTAATAAGACTTATTAGTGTTTTAATCTTAAGACTTTATTTGATTTGTTTGGACCTTTGTAAGGATTTAATGTTTCTTAGTACTTAATTTTTATCTTTCATGAAACTCTGATTCTTGTTTGTGTGACAAATCAATCCTACTCGGGTTGGGGTGTTACAGTTATGGTATCAGAGCTTAGGCTCCTTCCTATAGAAAACTTAACCAAATAATTAAGACATGTGAGGATTGGGTAGACGTTAGGTTAAGTTCTCTATATATGATACTATTTTCAAATTCCCTTTGTTCTAATTAATTTAATATGTTTAATTCTAGATGCCTCCCCGTCGCACTTCACGTAATTCTAGCAGATCAAATGGACCAGATCCAAACCTTGTTGGTGCTATGACTCAAGCACTTACTACTATACTACCGACTTTGATTGATGCAGTACGTAATCCGAACCCCAATCCAAACCCAAATTCGAAACCCAATCCAAACCCAAATCCAAACCCAAATCCGAACCCCAATCCAAACCCAAATCCAAACCCACATCTGAACCCAAATCCAAACCCGACTGGTGTAGATGTTTGGCTAGCACGGTTTCAAAAGCAAAAACCACAATCCTTCACTAAGGCAGCTACACCTGCAGAGCCAAAGACTGGATTGCTCACATTGAGAAAATTTTCACTGCGCTTAGAGTTGATCAGCAATACAGGGTAGGTTTAGCTGCTTATAAGTAGGAGGAAGATGCTCAAGTATGCTGGGAAAATGTGGTAGCTGAAAGAGGAGGTGAACAGTTCGTTGAGACCCTATCTTGGAATGACTTTCGTGCCATCTTTTTCGACAAGTACTTACTAATGTGGATAAAGCAGCATACAGACGAGAATACGATAACATCCGTCAACGAAATAATGAGTCTCTACCGATTTTACAGACCGATTTTACCGACTGTTGGGATTTTTAGGTGCTTTTACTGGACCACGTGAGGAACGTGCCAAGAAGTATCAATGGGTTGTATGCGATCGGATTCGTAAGGATATTATTCACTCTACTTTCAACAATGTTGAGGAAGCAGTCAGGGCAACAAAAAGGGTAGACCTGGAGAAAAGGAGTTTCTAGAAAAATTTGAGAATAATAGGAAGCGGAATAGAGATAAGACTCGTAATCAGGCTGGTAGTGAGTCATCTTAAGGATCTGACCGAAATGGAAATGTATGTCAGAAAAATCAAGCATCGGGGAAGAACAATAAGCCATGGCATGGTAAGACCCGAAGTCAAGGCCAAATGATACCATATTAGCAACCAGTTGCAGCACAACGGTGAATCAAAAAGGTAATCCTTCTAAACATCCAATGTGCACTCATTGTGGAAAACATCATCTTGGAATGTGTCGTCGACTTACAGGAGCTTATGTTGCTTACGAAGATATGGGGCATAGGATTAGTCAATGCCCAAAGGCAAGAAACTGAGCTGAGAATGTTGTTAAAGGAGCTAATGTGCCACCCACTACTCGAGGTCGAGTATTCGTACTAACTGTCGAAGAAGCTGCAAATACTCCAGGTACATTTTTTAAATATTATTTCATTTCAAGCAAGCACAGTCTACTTTCATTGATTCTAATTTTTATCGTCATTGGTATCTCATTAGTTATCAATACATAGGTACGATTTGTGGTGTACTTCATTATGGTGACTATGATATTTCTGTATTGTTCGATACTGGCTCAACACACTCAATAGTATCTAATCAATCACAAAGCGCCTTATGATCACACCTACTACTCTAGAGCCTAAATTGGTGATTACTACTCCTGTTGGAGAATCGCTTGTTTTTCTCGAGTGTACCAAAATTGTCCTATTCAGATCGAATCAACCATTAGAGAGGCTGACCTATTTCCTATGCACATGGGTGATTTTGATATTATTCTCGGCATGGATTGGTTAACATGACACCGAGTCACCATAGAGTGTCAAACTCATCGTGTGCTATTTGGTAATCCTATGAATCCTGATTTAGTTTAGCTAGGGAGCCTACCTTGAAAGTCTCTCAAAATCATCTCTGCTTTGAAAGCCCAAAAGCTTATATCCCATGGATATGAGGGATTTTTAGCTGCTATCAAAGATACATCAGTGGATACTCCTCATATTGAAGACTTTCCTATTGTTCGGGAATTCTCTGATGTTTTTTCTGAAGAACTACCAGGTTTACCACCAGAGCGTGAACTGGAGTTTACTATTGATTTAATTCCTGGGGCAGAACCTATTTCTAAGGAACCTTATCGGATGGCCATAGTAGAGTTAAAAGAATTAAAAGAATAACTTCAGGAACTTTACAACTCGGATTCATCAGACCAAGTGTTTCACCACGGGGAGCACCGGGATTATTTGTGAAGAAGAAGATGGTAGTATGCGTCTATGCATCGACTACCAAGAGCTTAATAAGATTACTATCTGAAATCGCTACATTACCGCGTATTGACGATCTCTTCGATCAACTACAAGGGGCAAAGTTTTTCTCTAAGATCGACCTCAGATCAGGATACCATCAATTAAGGATCCAAGATCAAGATGTTCCTAAGACAGCGTTCGCACCTGTTACGGTCATTACGAGTTTCTAGTCATTCCTTTTGGCTTGACCAATGCCCCAGTTGTCTTTATGGACCTAATGAACAGAGTGTTCCACGAATACTTGGACCGTTTTGTAATTGTTTTTATCGATGACATCTTGGTATTTTCTAAAAGTAGAGGGCAGCATGAAGACCACCTTCGCACGATTTTGGAGATCTTACGCCAAAAGAAATTATATGCTAAATTTTCAAAGTGCGATTTTTGGCTTGAACAAGTGGCATTCCTAGGCCATGTTGTATCAGCTATAGGTATCACTATGGATCCGACAAGGTGGAAGCTATTACTAAGTGGCCCCGACCAACATTTGTTACTAAAGTTCATAGTTTCCTTGGTTTAGCAGGCTATTACCAACGTTTTGTGGAAGGTTTCTCTCATGTGGCATTGCCTCTAACAGCTTATGAGAAGGGGTGTAAAGTTTACTTGGAATAAGGATAGAGAAAAGAGTTTTGAGGAATTGAAGAAAAGACTTGTATCTGCCCCTATTCTTATTTTACCTTCGGGTTCTGGCGGGTACCAAATTTATAGCGATGCATCGAAGAAGGGACTTGGTTATGTTCTTATGCAGCATAGTAAAGTTATTGCCTATGCTTCACGACACCTTAAACCGTATGAAGTAAACTATCCAACACATGACCTAGAGCTTGCAGCAGTTGTATTTGCATTAAAGATTTGGAGACATTATTTGTATGGAGAGACATGTGACATCTTTACTGATCATAAGAGCCTTAAGTATATTTTCACTCATAAAGAACTCAACATGAGACAGAGGAGATAGTTAGAACTACTTAAGGATTACGATGCCCACATCCAGTACCATCCAGGCAAGGCGAATGTCATGGCAGATTCTCTCAGCCGGAAGAGTGCAGGTGGAGTGGTACATCTTCAAATCCAACCACGGAATATCTTAGATCTTAATAGAATGGAAGTTGGGTTACAGTTTGGTGAGCCTAGCGGTTATCTAGCCAAGATGAGGATAGAATCTGATCTTATTACACGGATCAAGGAAGCTCAAAATCAAGATGGAGAACTTGGGCGATATTACAAAACTTGAAGCTAGGGAAGCAGTCTGAGTTTCGAGTTGATGAATAAGGACTTATCTGGTGTGGTAATAGGTTATGTGTGTGCAGATGATTCAACTCTTCACGAGTCCTTATTGACAGAGGCACACAACTCACCTTTCTCTACTCACCCGGGAGCCACTAAAATGTATAAAGATCTAAGGCAAAACTTTTGGTCGAGTGGTTTGAAAGAAGACGTAGCTAAATATGTGAGTCATTGCTTAACTTGTCAGCAATTAAAGATTGAGCATCAAAGAGCTAGTGGGTTACTAAAACCATTAGAAACTCCTGTGTGGAAATAGGATGATATTTCCATGGACTTTGTTACAAGCCTACGCAAAACATTCAAGAAGAACGATGCCATTTGGATTGTAGTGGATAGACTCACGAAGTCAGCTCATTTCTTGCCTATTTAGCAGAGTTACTCGGTTAGCAAATTATCAAAGGTATTTCTGCAAGATATCATTCGACTTCATGGCGCACCATCGTTGATTGTATGTGATTGAGATCCGCGTTTCACGTCACGCTTTTAGAAGGGTTTCCAAAATGCTTGGGGAACAAGGTTAAGATTTAGCACTGCCTTCCATCCGCAATCTGACGGGCATTGAGAACGCACTATTCAGACTTTAGAAGATATGCTTAGAGCTAGTGCACTTGAATGGACCAGCAATTGGGATGATTACTTATGCTTGGTTGAGTTTGCATATAATAACAGTTGGCAGGCTAGTATTGATATGGCCCCGTTTGAGCTTTTATATGGTCGGAAATGTAGAGCACCAGTATGTTGGAATGAGGTCGGAGAGAAGATAATAGAAGGACCAGAATTAGTTAGAACTACTAATGATAAAGTTGCCATTGCAAGATAGAGGTTGAAAGAAGCCCAAACTAGACAAAATAGTTACGCCAATGAACATCGATGAGCCTTGGAATTTAAAGTTGGAGATCATGTGTTTCTTAAGGTGTCACCCTGTCGCGGAGTACGTAGATTTGGAATTAAAGGGAATTAAGTCCGCATTATTGGTCCATTTGAGATTCTTGAAAGGCTTGGAGAAGTCTCCTATCGCTTAGCATTGCCGCCACAACTCTCTCATGTTCATAACGTTTTTCATGTATCCTTGTTGAGGGATACAACTATCATCCGTTGCATGTTATTAGTTACCCTCTTCACACGATTCAAGAAGATTCTTCTTATGAAGAAGAACCTCAAGCTATTATTGATCGTCAAGAACGAATTATGAGACGCAAGTCAATACCGTTCATTAAAGTTCTATGGAAAAATCATTCTGAGCGCGAGGCAACGTGGGAGACAGAAGAAATGATTCGTTCACAGTACCCATACCTATTCAACAGCTAAGTGTATGGTTCTAACCCTAACCGTTTGTGATGCTCTATTCGTAACTGGTGCGTGTTTAAAGAAGCATTAGTTTCACCCGTATTGTATTTATATGAGGATTCATGCTATGTTAGCTTATAATTTCGAGGAAGAAATTAAATTAAGTGAGGTAGAGTTGAAATATCTGATAAAAAAATAATATTAATAATAATACTAATAATAATAATAAGTATAAAATTATCATAACCAATGATAATAACAAAAAAAAGAAGAAGCATGCAGATCCATTCCTCGATTCTTATCTTGAAACCAAATAAGATATAATATATATATATATATATATATATATATATTATAATATATAATATATATATTACACATATGTATGTAATTGTTCTAGTCAAAATAACAAACAAGCCGATATTTAAGAATTCAAGGGGCTGATTCGCACCCCACCCTCATGTGCTTAAACCCCCATTAAATATACAATTTGCCCTTTGTGGAAACTACTCATGCTCACAACTCTCCCTCTCTGTCAAAAATCGTTGCGATACCCCCCCCTCACTGTCATAAACCAACATCTTCATTCAGTCACGCTGTACTATCGCCCGAGCCCATCGCACCAACGCAATCATCACCGACCGACTTTGTTCCAAACGAACCTTCATACACTTATAAGGTAACCTGACAGGATCAGTGATCACAAGTTGATGTTTATCAGAATGTAAAGCAGCGGAATACACAAACGAATTAGACAAATTGTGAGAGCAAGTAAACAATATATGTAAGCGTTAAGATCGCATACGGTTATAGGGAGAGAATATGAATTTCTGATTTCTAGGAATGTTTATAGATGTAGAATATTTCTAATCGAATCAATTAATCATTCCATTCAATTGCTCAATTCACTCAATAATTACAATGGGTTGTCACTCCTTATATAGAGTGCAACAGTCACTGCTGTTATCACGGAAAGTGACAACTGGCAGATCCAATACAGAAATAACTAAATCTTAACAAACTACTGAAATGTTCACAACTACTGAGAACATATCAGCAGGTTAAGTACAAAATATAAAACTACTGAAACTACAACGACTGAAGAACAAGCTCTTCAGTCGTTTTACAAAACTACTGAAACATAAAACATAAAACTACTGATATCACAACTACTGAAGAAGTACTCTTCAGCAGTTGTGACAAACTACTGACGCTTCAGTACTTGGTCTTCAGACTTTGACCTTCAGGCGTTTCATCAGCTGATGACTTCAGTAGATATCATCAGCTGATGTCTTCAGTCTTTGTCTTCAGACTTTGTACATCAGTTGTTGATCTTCAGTACTTGTGAACTCTTCAGCTGGTGTACTTCAGTACTTTGGTCTTTCAGCTTCAGCACTTGTGTTCTTCAGCTGTTGTACTTCAGCACTTTGGTTCTTCAGCTGTTAAGGTCTTCAGCACTTGATCTTCAGCTGTTGAAGTCTTCAGCACTTGTCAAACTACTGATGAGGCTTTCAGCAGTTGTTGTGATACCGTGTGGGACTTAGAGGTTTTCTGATCTTGGCTCATTGGTTCTTTTGGTCCAACAAACTCCCCCTGAACCAATGCAGCCAAAACCTCTAACTTATTTAAACTCCCACTTATTGATGGCAAAAATGTTGGTCTTTTTCCTTCTTGATCAGTAGAGAAGATGACCCATGTACGCACCGGCCTGGGAAGAACCTCAAATATTTGTTTGGCAGAGTATGAATGGGAACTCTGTTTTGGGGAACTGGACACAGAGTTGTTATCCCATTCATGAGATTCACTTCCCCATAATGAGTCTGTAAGACTCACGGACATAGGCCTCAAGGAGAACAATTTGTTCCTCTTGAGAGAGTTCTTCAGCTCCTCCTTCGAAGAAGAACTCTGGACCATAGTACTCTGATAAGTACTTCATGGTCCTGCCATTTTTCAGCTCCACCGTAGTTACCTCCCTGTATACAAATTCATCCGGATGGTTGCCTTCAAGGAGTAACTGGAGCTCATTCTTTTGGATGTCTTCAAGCTTTTTGTACAACAACCCCTTCTTAATCATCTTGTTTTCTAGTAAGGCTTGGGGTGTCTTCTTTGCCTGGTGAGCTTTCTTGAATTCATCAATGATTTCCCAAGGTGAGACTACAACGGCCAGCATGATGGTAGATTCTATTGTTTTTCGTACTTGGCCGTTGTATCTGTGTGGGATAGTTCTTTTATGGATTCTAGAACTCACCCTGGGGTCTGGCCATACTCTCACTCTCTCCCTTTGATACTGAAAGGTGTGTCTGAGAGTGTACAGCCTTTGAGCATGCCCTTTCATGGCTTGAATAGATGATGACTGAGGAAATTCCTTGTCAACCATCTTCAACAGTTGCTCATCGTGCTGTTTCTGCTGTTCTTCTTCTTCTATCTTTACTTTGACCATTTCCCTTTGAGAGTCGGGTGTGATCATGGATTGACTCTGGGGCTTTGGTAGCTTCAGAACAGCAGAGAGTGGCAGACTATCATCTTCATCCTCTTCTTCTACTTCTTCTAGCCTCAACACCCTTCTCTTCTTCTTCTTGGGTGCATCATCGGCTGTTGGTTTAGAGGGTGAGGAATTGGTTTTGTGGGTTGTGGTTTTGGTAGTTTTGATGTGGGAATGTTGACAGGCTGTTCTAGCATTTTGGATGTGAGTTTGGCTTTTGACTGTTTGGCTAGTTCAGTCCTGCTCCCAGCACCAGCTTCATTTAAGACTTCAACAATTAAACCTTTTGTATATTCTTCAGACGAACAGATCTTGGTGGTTATTGCCAAGATACTGTCCCTGGACCAAGCTTGATCTCGATCAATGATCTTCCAAGATGTTTTGCTATAAATCTGATCATGACCTCCAGCCTTTCTCTTTCTGACACATCATAACTTGACCATCTTGATTGGATTTCTTCAATCTCTAGTCTTCTGATCTCAGAATCAAGTTTTTCAGTGTCATGGCCTTGCCTAAACAACTGATCAATGATGTTATCCATTGATCTGCTGTGTTCGGCATCAGCCTCTTTCACCATCAGCTCCAAGGCTTTCTCTTTTTCATCCTTCTTCTTTTTCTTGTATGTGACATGAAGTCTTTTGAACTTTCAGTCACTTTCTCCATGGTAGCCTCCTCCTTCTCGTTTTCCTTCTCTTTCTCAGTCTCCTCAACCAACTCCTCATTTCCACTACTGTCTCTTCTGTTTCTTTCTCCTTCTCTTTCCTCTTTCTTTTACCTTTCACTGCTGAACTCTCCCCCTTTTTGGGTGCATTGGTTGCAGGGAATTGAGTAGCAGAAAGTTGTTTGCTCAGAACATTCTCCACCATGGGTTGTAATACAGAAGAAAGTCTCTCATCAACAGTTTTGATCACCAATTCAGTTAGCTGTGGGGTGATGAGAGATAGGGGATTTTGAAGGATAGCAGCCAGTTGCTCAGGGGGGTTCTGTCCCTGAGGAATGGTGCCAGAACAGAGGCAGGTGGCTGAGATTTTGTGAGTGGTTGTGTGTTTAGGAGACCTTCAGAGGAAGGTGCCATCTGTTGGGTTGATGTGGTGGCAGATGGTCTTACTCCTTGAGAGAGTTGGTCAAGTAGGTTTTGCAGCCTACTGACTTCCTCCTCTAGGATCGTGTTCTGGGCAAGAACATCATAGAAGAAGCCCAGGTCATCATCAGCATATGCTGAATCACCTGACCTCCTGCTTGTAGCAGGATATACATGCTCTGGGTGTAGACCAGATGTAGCATGTGCCCCTTTGTCCTGGAACTGGGGACTTCCAGCCTCAGGACGTTGTCCTTCATCGGCTGTTGCCTCTGGTGAGGTCTTAGTTATGTTACCAACCTCAGTCTGATCATTTGCTGATTCAGAAGAGTTGGCAGCCTCACCAGAAGTTCTGATCTCCATATCAACACCAGGAGATAGAACAGGTAAACCCCTGTGCTGTGGGTTCTCAGATGCACTGTGTTCCTCCCCCTCAATTGTAGAGGCATTCCCAGTAAGAAGTGGTTTCTGGGGAGGGGGTGAGGAGTGCAATTGAGTCAGCACTTGAGCAACTATTAAAGTTGGGCTGTGAGGGGCGGTTGGTTGGGGTACAGGGGAAGAAGCAGTGTGCACCTGGGGTGGATGGTGCTCTTCAATGGCAATCTCCTCAAGTGAGGAAGATCCCAGATAAGTAGGTGCCCCTTGGGTTGCTGCAGGCTCCTGTTGAGAGGAAGCCTGAGCGGCTGTGGCTGGAGGAGTCATTGTATCCACTAGGGGGTTTGGACTAGTGGATATATCCTGCGTTTGTTGTGCAGGAGCATCCTCAGGGGACTCAATTCCCTGAGTAGCCATTTTGGGTTTCTTTTTGGTGGGTTTGGTGGGGACATTGGATTTGGAGGTGGTGGCTGTGGGTTCCAGCTGCGTGGGTTTTCGCAGCTTGGCAGCCATTTTTGTGTCCGGTCAGAGTTGTGCCGGGAGTATACTTCTGGCAAAACAGCCGTAGCAGGGACTCCCAAGCCAACAAGTCCCTCAGCATTAAGCTGGTCTATTATAATGGCCATGATGAACCGTGGATAGAGTATCCAACGGTTGGCAGTTAATTTTTGAGCCATATCTTTGAGCTCTGAAAATATTAATTCGGAAAAGTTCAGTGGTTGTTGCTCAAGGATAGAATACAATACCTGCTGCCATTTGGTGGACATTTGATCCCAAGACGATGTCTTAGGGGCCAAACATACATTGACCATGTGAAAGATCAGGCGCTCAGCGTCATTGAAGTGTTTCTTCATAATGGTTGTGGCACTGAGATCACCTTGATATCCATGCTGAGCAAGTGATAGATCTATGGTGCCCTTCGGATATCCAGCAGGAGAGGTAGCATCACTCAGGTGAAGAATTTTTCGGATTGTTGCAGGAGTAATCACTACTTCTTTGTTGTTAACTACAGACCGGAGGGATGGGGTGTTGCTCTCCTCAGTAGGAACATTAACGTTCATCCAAAATTGGTTCAAGGATTCGGTATGTAAAACGGGGTCAGAAGGAATGCCTTGTTGTATGGGGACTGAACCATAAGATCGATAGCATTATCGAACTTAGTCCAGAACGGCGATTTTGTAAGGTAGGCAACACAGTTGTGTCGCGGTTTAATTTGCAAAGACGCCATGGAAATTTGTTGGAGAGGAACGTTAGGTTTGAAGA
>JACCIX010000761.1:0-31984 GCA_025506515.1 Flaveria trinervia | reverse complement strand
TTGATTCAAGTGGACTTGTTGGGCAATGGTGTTTGAACACGATAGTGTAGTGTAATAGAAGAGTTTGGGGAGGAGAGGATCGATTTCAAGGTTGATTTGTGTTATCTCTTGTTTGATTATAGTCTTGGGTTAAGGTGTACATAAAAATGGTCCATTTGTGATTGTTTAGTGTGATTTCAGTGATCAATTTGCTTGAATATAACTAAATAAATTTTGGAGTGTGCTTAGAAGCCATGAGAATCTCAACTAAGTAGGTTTGGAGGTTGTTAACAAAAGCAAAAACTATTCAGGCAAGAACTATTGATGTTTAGCGTTTTCGTACTTGTGGTTCATTTTCCATGTATTTTGTTAAGACTTCTCGAATAACTGGATGCATAAATACGTAGTTACTAAATTGATTGTGAAATATAAGAATGTATAACCTTTTTTCATTTTAGTTAACTTCTAATTCATTTATCACACATTGAGTTTCATTAGTTAGATCGAATTAGATTCGTTCCGTAACTGTAAACAGTTTCTTGATTCTCATTGATGAATACGAGTTGTTCCTTAATCCTTTACAACTGGAATCATTGTTTTTGGATGTTATAAAGGAGACTGTATACTGAGACTTGTCATTTGGATTGATTCAAGTGGACTTGTTGGGCAATGGTGTTTGAACACGATAGTGTAGTGTAATAGAAGAGTTTGGGAGGAGAGGATCGATTTCAAGTTGATTTGTGTTCTCTCTTGTTTCATTATAGTCTTGGGTTAGGTGTACATAAAAATGGTCCATTTGTGATTGTTAGTGTGATTTCAGTGATCAATTTGCTTGAATATAACTAAATAAATTTGGAGTGTGCTTAGAAGCCATGAAATCTCAACTAAGTTGGTTTGGAGGTTGTTAACAAAAGCAAAAACTATTCAGGCAAGAACTATTGATGTTTAGCGTTTTCGTACTTGGGTTCATTTTCCATCTATTTTGTTAAGACTTCTCGAATAACTGGATGCATAAATACTTAGTCACTAAATTGATTGTGAAATATAAGAATGTGTAACTTTTTTTTCATTTTAGTTAACTTCTAATTCATTTATCACACATTGAGTTTCATTAGTAAGATCGAATTAGATTCGTTCCGTAACTGTAAACAGTTTCTTGATTCTCATTGAGTGAATACGAGTTGTTCCTTAATCCTTTACAACTGGAATCATTGTTTTTGGATGTTATAAAGGACTCTGTATACTGAGACTTGTCATTTGGATTGATTCAAGTGGACTTGTTGGGCAATGGTGTTTGAACACGATAGTGGAGTGTAATAGAAGAGTTTGGGGAGGAGAGGATCGATTTCAAGGTTGATTTGTGTTATCTCTTGTTTGATTATAGTCTTGGGTTAAGGTGTACATAAAAATGGTCCATTTGTGATTGTTTAGTGTGATTTCAGTGATCAATTTGCTTGAATATAACTAAATAAATTTTGGAGTGTGCTTAGAAGCCATGAGAATCTCAACTAAGTAGGTTTGGAGGTTGTTAACAAAAGCAAAAACTATTCAGGCAAGAACTATTGATGTTTAGCGTTTTCGTACTTGGGGTTCATTTTCCATCTATTTTGTTAAGACTTCTCGAATAACTGGATGCATAAATACTTAGTCACTAAATTGATTGTGAAATATAAGAATGTATAACTTTTTTTCATTTTAGTTAACTTCTAATTCATTTATCACACATTGAGTTTCATTAGTAAGATCGAATTAGATTCGTTCCGTAACTGTAAACAGTTTCTTGATTCTCATTGAGTGAATACGAGTTGTTCCTTAATCCTTTACAACTGGAATCATTGTTTTTGGATGTTATAAAGGACTCTGTATACTGAGACTTGTCATTTGGATTGATTCAAGTGGACTTGTTTGGCAATGGTGTTTGAACACGATAATGGAGTGTAATAGAAGAGTTTGGGGAGGAGAGGATCGATTTCAAGGCTGATTTGTGTTATCTCTTGTTTGATTATAGTCTTGGGTTAAGGTGTACATAAAAATGGTCCATTTGTGATTGTTTAGTGTGATTTCAGTGATCGATTTGCTTGAATATAACTAAATAAATTTAGGAGTGTGCTTAGAAGCCATGAAAATCTCAACTAAGTAGGTTTGGAGGTTGTTAAAAAAGCAAAACCTATTCAGGCAAGAACTATTGATGTTTAGCGTTTTCGTATTTGTGGTTCATTTTCCATGTATTTTGTTAAGCCTTCTCGGATAACTGAATGCATAAATACGTAGTTACTAAATTGATTGTGAAATATAAGAATGTATAACCTTTTTTTCATTTTAGTTAACTTCTAATTCATTTATCACACATTGAGTTTCATTAGTAAGATCGAATTAGATTCGTTCCGTAACTGTAAACAGTTTCTTGATTCTCATTGAGTGAATACGAGTTGTTCCTTAATCCTTTACAACTGGAATCATTGTTTTTGGATGTTATAAAGGACACTGTATACTGAGACTTGTCATTTGGATTGATTCAAGTGGACTTGTTGGGCAATGGTGTTTGAACACGATAGTGTAGTGTAATAGAAGAGTTTGGGGAGGAGAGGATCGATTTCAAGGTTGATTTGTGTTCTCTCTTGTTTCATTATAGTCTTGGGTTAAGGTGTACATAAAAATGGTCCATTTGTGATTGTTTAGTGTGATTTCAATGATCAATTTGCTTGAATATAACTAAATAAATTTTGGAGTGTGCTTAGAAGCCATGAGAATCTCAACTAAGTAGGTTTGGAGGTTGTTAACAAAAGCAAAAACTATTCAGGCAAGAACTATTGATGTTTAGCGTTTTCGTACTTGTGGTTCATTTTCCATGTATTTTGTTAAGACTTCTCGAATAACTGGAAGCATAAATACGTAGTTACTAAATTGATTGTGAAATATAAGAATGTATAACCTTTTTTCATTTTAGTTAACTTCTAATTCATTTATCACACATTGAGTTTCATTAGTAAGATCGAATTAGATTCGTTCCGTAACTGTAAACAGTTTCTTGATTCTCATTGAGTGAATACGAGTTGTTCCTTAATCCTTTACAACTGGAATCATTGTTTTTGGATGTTATAAAGGACTCTGTATACTGAGACTTGTCATTTGGATTGATTCAAGTGGACTTGTTGGGCAATGGTGTTTGAACACGATAGTGTAGTGTAATAGAAGAGTTTGGGGAGGAGAGGATCGATTTCAAGGTTGATTTGTGTTATCTCTTGTTTGATTATAGTCTTGGGTTAAGGTGTACATAAAAATGGTCCATTTGTGATTGTTTAGTGTGATTTCAGTGATCAATTTGCTTGAATATAACTAAATAAATTTTGGAGTGTGCTTAGAAGCCATGAGAATCTCAACTAAGTAGGTTTGGAGGTTGTTAACAAAAGCAAAACCTATTCAGGCAAGAACTATTGATGTTTAGCGTTTTCGTATTTGTGGCTCATTTTCCATGTATTTTGTTAAGCCTTCTCGAATAACAAGATGCATAAATACGTAGTTACTAAATTGATTGTGAAATATAAGAATGTATAACCTTTTTTTCATTTTAGTTAACTTCTAATTCATTTATCACACATTGAGTTTCATTAGTAAGATCGAATTAGATTCGTTCCGTAACTGTAAACAGTTTCTTGATTCTCATTGAGTGAATACGAGTTGTTCCTTAATCCTTTACAACTGGAATCATTGTTTTTGGATGTTATAAAGGAGACTGTATACTGAGACTTGTCATTTGGATTGATTCAAGTGGACTTGTTGGGCAATGGTGTTTGAACACGATAGTGTAGTGTAATAGAAGAGTTTGGGGAGGAGAGGATCGATTTCAAGGTTGATTTGTGTTCTCTCTTGTTTCATTATAGTCTTGGGTTAAGGTGTACATAAAAATGGTCCATTTGTGATTGTTTAGTGTGATTTCAGTGATCAATTTGCTTGAATATAACTATATAAATTTTGGAGTGTGCTTAGAAGCCATGAGAATCTCAACTAAGTAGGTTTGGAGGTTGTTAACAAAAGCAAAAACTATTCAGGCAAGAACTATTGATGTTTAGCGTTTTCGTACTTGTGGTTCATTTTCCATGTATTTTGTTAAGACTTCTCGAATAACTGGATGCATAAATACGTAGTTACTAAATTGATTGTGAAATATAAGAATGTATAACCTTTTTTTCATTTTAGTTAACTTCTAATTCATTTATCACACATTGAGTTTCATTAGTGAGATCGAATTAGATTCGTTCCGTAACTGTAAACAGTTTCTTGATTCTCATTGAGTGAATACGAGTTGTTCCTTAATCCTTTACAACTGGAATCATTGTTTTTGGATGTTATAAAGGACACTGTATACTGAGACTTGTCATTTGGATTGATTCAAGTGGACTTGTTGGGCAATGGTGTTTGAACACGATAGTGTAGTGTAATAGAAGAGTTTCGGGAGGAGAGGATCGATTTCAAGGTTGATTGGTGTTCTCTCTTGTTTCATTATAGTCTTGGGTTAAGGTGTACATAAAAATGGTCCATTTGTGATTGTTTAGTGTGATTTCAGTGATCAATTTGCTTGAATATAGCTAAATAAATTTTGGAGTGTGCTTAGAAGCCATGAGAATCTCAACTAAGTTGGTTTGGAGGTTGTTAACAAAAGCAAAAACTATTCAGGCAAGAACTATTGATGTTTAGCGTTTTCGTACTTGTGGTTCATTTTCCATCTATTTTGTTAAGACTTCTCGAATAACTGGATGCATAAATACTTAGTCACTAAATTGATTGTGAAATATAAGAATGTGTAACTTTTTTTTCATTTTAGTTAACTTCTAATTCATTTATCACACATTGAGTTTCATTAGTAAGATCGAATTAGATTCGTTCCGTAACTGTAAACAGTTTCTCGATTCTCATTGACTGAATACGAGTTGTTCCTTAATCCTTTACAACTAGAATCATTGTTTTTGGATGTTATAAAGGACACTGTATACTGAGACTTGTCATTTGGATTGATTCAAGTGGACTTGTTGGGCAATGGTGTTTGAACACGATAGTGTAGTGTAATAGAAGAGTTTGGGGAGGAGAGGATCGATTTCAAGGTCTATTTGTGCTCTCTCTTGTTTGATTATAGTCTTGGGTTAAGGTGTACATAAAAATGGTCCTTTTGTGATTGTTTAGTGTGATTTCAGTGATCAATTTGCTTGAATATAACTAAATAAATTTTGGAGTGTGCTTAGAAGCCATGAGAATCTCAACTAAGTAGGTTTGGAGGTTGTTAACAAAAGCAAAAACTATTCAGGCAAGAACTATTGATGTTTAGCGTTTTCGTACTTGTGGTTCATTTTCCATGTATTTTGTTAAGACTTCTCGAATAACTGGATGCATAAATACGTAGTTACTAAATTGATTGTGAAATATAAGAATGTATAACCTTTTTTCATTTTAGTTAACTTCTAATTCATTTATCACACATTGAGTTTCATTAGTTAGATCGAATTAGATTCGTTCCGTAACTGTAAACAGTTTCTTAATTCTCATTGAGTGAATACGAGTTGTTCCTTAATCCTTTACAACTGGAATCATTGTTTTTGGATGTTATAAAGGAGACTGTATACTGAGACTTGTCATTTGGATTGATTCAAGTGGACTTGTTGGGCAATGGTGTTTGAACACGATAGTGTAGTGTAATAGAAGAGTTTGGGGAGGAGAGGATCGATTTCAAGGTTGATTTGTGTTCTCTCTTGTTTCATTATAGTCTTGGGTTAAGGTGTACATAAAAATGGTCCATTTGTGATTGTTTAGTGTGATTTCAGTGATCTATTTGCTTGAATATAGCTAATAAATTTTGGAGTGTGCTTAGAAGCCATGAGAATCTCAACTAAGTTGGTTTGGAGTTGTTAACAAAAGCAAAAACTATTCAGGCAAAAACTATTGATGTTTAGCGTTTTCGTACTTGGGGTTCATTTTCCATGTATTTTGTTAAGACTTCTTGAAAAACTGGATGCATAAATACGTAGTTACTAAATTGATTGTGAAATATAAGAATGTATAACTTTTTTTCATTTTAGTTAACTTCTAATTCATTTATCACACATTGAGTTTCATTAGTAAGATCGAATTAGATTCGTTCCGTAACTGTAAACAGTTTCTCGATTCTCATTGAGTGAATACGAGTTGTTCCTTAATCCTTTACAACTGGAATCATTGTTTTTGGATGTTATAAAGGACACTGTATACTGAGACTTGTCATTTGGATTGATTCAAGTGGACTTGTTGGGCAATGGTGTTTGAACACGATAGTGGAGTGTAATAGAAGAGTTTGGGGAGGAGAGGACCGATTTCAAGGTTGATTGGTGTTCTCTCTGTTTTCTTATAGTCTTGGGTTAAGGTGTACATAAAAATGGTCCATTTGTGATTGTTTAGTGTGATTTCAGTGATCAATTTGCTTGAATATAGCTAAATAAATTTTGGAGTGTGCTTAGAAGCCATGAGAATCTCAACTAAGTGGTTTGGAGGTTGTTAACAAAAGCAAAAACTATTCAGGCAAAACTATTGATGTTTAGCGTTTTCGTACTTGGGGTTCATTTTCCATGTATTTTGTTAAGACTTCTCGAATAACTGGATGCATAAATACGTATTACTAAATTGATTGTGAAATATAAGAATGTATAACTTTTTTTCATTTTAGTTAACTTCTAATTCATTTATCACACATTGAGTTTCATTAGTAAGATCGAATTAGATTCGTTCCGTAACTGTAAACATTTTCTTGATTCTCATTGACTGAATACGAGTTGTTCCTTAATCCTTTACAACTGGAATCATTGTTTTTGGATGTTATAAAGGAACTGTATACTGAGACTAGTCATTTGGATTGATTCAAGTGGACTTGTTGGGCAATGGTGTTTGAACACGATAGTGTAGTGTAATAGAAGAGTTTGGGGAGGAGAGGATCGATTTCAAGTCTTTTGTGTTCTCTCTTGTTTGATTATAGTCTTGGGTTAAGGTGTACATAAAAATGGTCCATTTGTGATTGTTAATGTGATTTCAGTGATCAATTTGCTTGAATATAACTAAATAAATTTTGGAGTGTGCTTAGAAGCCATGAGAATCTCAACTAAGTAGGTTTGGAGGTTGTTAACAAAAGCAAAAACTATTCAGGCAAGAACTATTGATGTTTTCCGTTTTCGTACTTGTGGTTCATTTTCCATTTATTTGTTAAGACTTCTCGAATAACTGGATGCATAAATACGTAGTTACTAATTGATTGTGAAATATAAGAATGTATAAACTTTTTTTCATTTTAGTTAACTTCTAATTCATTTATCACACATTGAGTTTCATTAGTAAGATCGAATTAGATTCGTTCGTAACTGTAAACAGTTTCTTGATTCTCATTGAGTGAATACGAGTTGTTCCTTAATCCTTTACAACTGGAATCATTGTTTTTGGATGTTATAAAGGATACTGTATACTGAGACTTGTCATTTGGATTGATTCAAGTGGACTTGTTGGGCAATGGTGTTTGAACACGATAGTGGAGTGTAATAGAAGAGTTTGGGGAGGAGAGGATCGATTTCAAGGTTGATTTGTGTTCTCTCTTGTCTGATTATAGTCTGGGTTAAGGTGTACATAAAAATGGTACATTTGTGCTTGTTTAGTGATTTCAGTGATCATTTGCTTGAATATAACTAAATAAATTTTGGAGTGTGCTTAGAAGCCATGAGAATCTCAACTAAGTAGGTTTGGAGGTTGTTAACAAAAGCAAAAACTATTGAGGCAAGAATTTGATGTTTAGCGTTTTCGTACTTGTGGTTCATTTTCCATGTATTTTGTTAAGACTTCTCGAATAACTGGATGCATAAATACGTAGTTACTAAATTGATTGTGAATATAAGAATGTATAACCTTTTTTTCATTTTAGTTAACTTCTAATTCATTTATCACACATGAGTTTCATTAGTAAGATCGAATTAGATTCGTTCCGTAATGTAAACAGTTTCTGATTCTCATTGACTGAATACGAGTTGTTCCTTAATCCTTTACAACTGGAATCATTGTTTTTGGATGTTATAAAGGACACTGTATACTGAGACTTGTCATTTGGATTGATTCAAGTGGACTTGTTGGCAATGGTGTTTGAACACGATAGTGGAGTGTAATAGAAGAGTTTGGGGAGGAGAGGATCGATTTCAAGGTTGATTGTGTTCTCTCTTGTTTCATTATAGTCTTGGGTTAAGGTATACATAAAAATGGTCCATTTGTGATTGTTTAGTGTGATTTCCGTGATCAATTTGCTTGAATATAACTAAATAATTTTGGAGTGTGCTTAGAAGCCATGAGAATCTCAACTAAGTGGTTTGGAGGTTGTTAACAAAAGCAAAAACTATTCAGGCAAGAACTATTGATGTTTAGCGTTTTCGTACTTGGGGTTCATTTTCCATGTATTTTGTTAAGACTTCTTGAATAACTGGATGCATAAATACGTATTACTAAATT
Organism: Flaveria trinervia; assembly: GCA_025506515.1. Lineage (NCBI taxonomy): Eukaryota > Viridiplantae > Streptophyta > Magnoliopsida > Asterales > Asteraceae > Flaveria > Flaveria trinervia. The sequence goes on along the minus strand of JACCIX010000761.1, from coordinate 23,506 downwards.
GATTGTGAAATATAAGAATGTATAACTTTTTTTCATTTTAGTTAACTTCTAATTCATTTATCACACATTGAGTTTCATTAGTAAGATCGAATTAGATTCGTTCCGTAACTGTAAACAGTTTCTTGATTCTCATTGACTGAATACGAGTTGTTCCTTAATCCTTTACAACTGGAATCATTGTTTTTGGATGTTATAAAGGACTCTGTATACTGAGACTTGTCATTTGGATTGATTCAAGTGGACTTGTTGGGCAATTGTGTTTGAACACGATAGTGAGTGTAATAGAAGAGTTTGGGGAGGAGAGGATCGATTTCAAGGTTGATTTGTGTCTCTCTTGTTTGATTATAGTCTTGGGTTAAGGTGTACATAAAAATAGTCCATTTGTGATTGTTTAGTGTGATTTCAGTGCTCAATTTGCTTGAATATAACTAAATAAATTTTGGAGTGTGCTTAGAAGCCATGAGAATCTCAACTAAGTTGGTTTGGAGGTTGTTAACAAAAGCAAAAACTATTCAGGCAAAAACTATTGATGTTTAGCGTTTTCGTACTTGGGATTCATTTTCCATGTATTTTGTTAAGACTTCTTGAATAACTGGAAGCATAAATACGTAGTTACTAAATTGATTGTGAAATATAAGAATGTATAACCTTTTTTTCATTTTAGTTAACTTCTAATTCATTTATCACACATTGAGTTTCATTAGTAAGATCGAATTAGATTCGTTCCGTAACTGTAAACAGTTTCTTGATTCTCATTGAGTGAATACGAGTTGTTCCTTAATCCTTTACAACTGGAATCATTGTTTTTGGATGTTATAAAGGACTCTGTATACTGAGACTTGTCATTTGGATTGATTCAAGTGGACTTGTTGGGCAATGGTGTTTGAACACGATAGTGTAGTGTAATAGAAGAGTTTGGGGAGGAGAGGATCGATTTCAAGGTTGATTGGTGTTCTCTCTTGTTTCATTATAGTCTTGGGTTAAGGTGTACATAAAAATGGTCCATTTGTGATTGTTTAGTGTGATTTCAGTGATCAATTTGCTTGAATATAACTATATAAATTTTGGAGTGTGCTTAGAAGCCATGAGAATCTCAACTAAGTAGGTTTGGAGGTTGTTAACAAAAGCAAAAACTATTCAGGCAAAAATATTGATGTTTAGCGTTTTCGTACTTGGGGTTCATTTTCCATGTATTTTGTTAAGACTTCTTGAAAAACTGGATGCATAAATACGTAGTTACTAAATTGATTGTGAAATATAAGAATGTATAACTTTTTTTCATTTTAGTTAACTTCTAATTCATTTATCACACATTGAGTTTCATTAGTAAGATCGAATAGATTCGTTCCGTAACTGTAAACAGTTTCTTGATTCTCATTGACTGAATACGAGTTGTTCCTTAATCCTTTACAACTGGAATCATTGTTTTTGATGTTATAAAGGAAACTGTATACTGAGACTAGTCATTTGGATTGATTCAAGTGGACTTGTTGGGCAATTGTGTTTGAACACGATAGTGTAGTGTAATAGAAGAGTTTGGGGAGGAGAGGATCGATTTCAAGGTCTATTTGTGTTCTCTCTTGTTTGATTATAGTCTTGGGTTAAGGTGTACATAAAAATTGTCCATTTGTGATTGTTTAGTGTGATTTCAGTGATCAATTTGCTTGAATATAGCTAAATAATTTTGGAGTGTGCTTAGAAGCCATGAGAATCTCAACTAAGTTGGTTTGGAGGTTGTTAACAAAAGCAAAAACTATTCAGGCAAAAATATTGATGTTTAGCGTTTTCGTACTTGGGATTCATTTTCCATGTATTTTGTTAAGACTTCTTGATAACTGGAAGCATAAATACGTAGTTACTAAATTGATTGTGAATATAAGAATGTATAACCTTTTTTTCATTTTAGTTAACTTCTAATTCATTTATCACATATTGAGTTTCATTAGTAAGATCGAATTAGATTCGTTCCGTAACTGTAAACAGTTTCTTGATTCTCATTGACTGAATACGAGTTGTTCCTTAATCCTTTACAACTGGATTCATTGTTTTTGGATGTTATAAAGGACACTGTATACTGAGACTTGTCATTTGGATTGATTCAAGTGGACTTGTTGGGCAATGGTGTTTGAACACGATAGTGTAGTGTAATAGAAGAGTTTGGTCAGGAGAGGATCGATTTCAAGGTTGATTGGTGTTCTCTCTTGTTTCATTATAGTCTTGGGTTAAGGTGTACATAAAAATGGTCCATTTGTGATTGTTTAGTGTGATTTCAGTGATCTATTTGCTTGAATATAGCTAAATAAATTTTGGAGTGTGCTTAGAAGACATGAGAATCTCAACTAAGTTGGTTTGGAGGTTGTTACAAAAGCAAAAACTATTCAGGCAAAAACTATTGATGTTTAGCGTTTTCGTACTTGGGGTTCATTTTCCATGTATTTTGTTAAGACTTCTTGAATAACTGGAAGCATAAATACGTAGTTACTAAATTGATTGTGAAATATAAGAATGTATAACTTTTTTTCATTTTAGTTAACTTCTAATTCATTTATCACACATTGAGTTTCATTAGTAAGATCGAATTAGATTCGTTCCGTAACTGTAAACAGTTTCTCGATTCTCATTGAGTGAATACGAGTTGTTCCTTAATCCTTTACAACTGGAATCATTGTTTTTGGATGTTATAAAGGACACTGTATACTGAGACTTGTCATTTGGATTGATTCAAGTGGACTTGTTGGGCAATGGTGTTTGAACACGATAGTGGAGTGTAATAGAAGAGTTTGGGGAGGAGAGGACCGATTTCAAGGTTGATTGGTGTTCTCTCTTGTTTCATTATAGTCTTGGGTTAAGGTGTACATAAAAATGGTCCATTTGTGATTGTTTAGTGTGATTTCAGTGATCAATTTGCTTGAATATAGCTAAATAAATTTTGGAGTGTCCTTAGAAGCCATGAGAATCTCAACTAAGTTGGTTTGGAGGTTGTTAACAAAAGCAAAAACTATTCAGGCAAAAACTATTGATGTTTAGCGTTTTCGTACTTGGGGTTCATTTTCCATGTATTTTGTTAAGACTTCTTGAATAACTGGATGCATAAATACGTAATTACTAAATTGATTGTGAAATATAAGAATGTATAACTTTTTTTCATTTTAGTTAACTTCTAATTCATTTATCACACATTGAGTTTCATTAGTAAGATCGAATTAGATTCGTTCCGTAACTGTAAACAGTTTCTCGATTCTCATTGACTGAATACGAGTTGTTCCTTAATCCTTTACAACTGGAATCATTGTTTTTGGATGTTATAAAGGAAACTGTATACTGAGACTAGTCATTTGGATTGATTCAAGTGGACTTGTTGGGCAATTGTGTTTGAACACGATAGTGTAGTGTAATAGAAGAGTTTGGGGAGGAGAGGATCGATTTCAAGGTTGATTTGTGTTGTCTCTTGTTTGATTATAGTCTTGGGTTAAGGTGTACATAAAAATGGTCCTTTTGTGATTGTTTAATGTGATTTCAGTGATCAATTTGCTTGAATATAACTAAATAAATTTTGGAGTGTGCTTAGAAGCCATGAGAATCTCAACTAAATAGGTTGGAGGTTGTTAACAAAAGCAAAAACTATTAAGGCAAGAATTATTGATGTTTTCCGATTTCGTACTTGTGGTTCATTTTCCATTTATTTTGTTAAGACTTCTCGAATAACTGGATGCATAAATACGTAGTTACTAATTGATTGTGAAATATAAGAATGTATAACTTTTTTTCATTTTATTTAACTTCTAATTCATTTATCACACATGAGTTTCATTAGTAAGATCGAATTAGATTCGTTTCGTAACTGTAAACAGTTTCTTGATTCTCATTGAGTGAATACGAGTTGTTCCTTAATCCTTACAACTGGAATCATTGTTTTTTGATGTTATAAAGGAAACTGTATACTGAGACTAGTCATTTGGATTGATTCAAGTGGACTTGTTGGGCAATTGTGTTTGAACACGATAGTGTAGTGTAATAGAAGAGTTTGGGGAGGAGAGGATCGATTCAAGGTTGATTTGTGTTGTCTCTTGTTTGATTATAGTCTTGGGTTAAGGTGTACATAAAAATGGTCCTTTTGTGATTGTTTAATGTGATTTCAGTGATCAATTTGCTTGAATATAACTAAATAATTTTGGAGTGTGCTTAGAAGCCATGAGAATCTCAACTAAATAGGTTTGGAGGTTGTTAACAAAATCAAAAACTATTAAGGCAAGAATTATTGATGTTTCGATTTCGTACTTGTGGTTCATTTTCCATTTATTTTGTTAAGACTTCTTGAATAACTGGATGCATAAATACGTAGTTACTAAATTGATTGTGAAATATAAGAATGTATAACCTTTTTTCCATTTTAGCTAACTTCTAATTCATTTATCACACATTGAGTTTCATTAGTAAGATCGAATTAGATTGGTTCCGTAACTGCAAACAGTTTCTTGATTCTCATTGAGTGAATACGAGTTGTTCCTTATCCTTTACAACTGGAATCATTGTTTTTGGATGTTATAAAGGACACTGTATACTGAGACTTGTCATTTGGATAGATTCAAGTGGACTTGTTGGGCAATGGTGTTTGAAGACGATAGTGGAGTGTTATAGAAGAGTTTGGGGAGGAGAGGATCGATTTCAAGGTTGATTTGTGTTGTCTCTTGTTTGATTATAGTGTTGGGTTAAGGTGTACATAAAAATGGTACATTTGTGCTTGTTTAGTGTGATTTCAGTGATCAATTGCTTGAATATAACTAAATAAATTTTGGAGTGGGCTTAGAAGCCATGAGAATCTCAACTAAGTAGGTTTGGAGGTTGTTAACAAAAGCAAAAACTATTCAGGCAAGAATTATTGATGTTTAGCGTTTTCGTACTTGTGGTTCATTTTCCATGTATTTTTTTAAGACTTCTCGAATAACTGGATGCATAATACGTAGTTACTAATTGATTGTGAAATATAAGAATGTATAACCTTTTTTGGTTTTAGTTAACTTCTAATTCATTTATCACTCATTGAGTTTCGTAAGTAAGATTTAATTTGATTCGTTTCATAACTGTAAACATTTGTTGATTCTCATTGATTGAATACGAGTTGTTCCTTAATCCTTTACAACTAGAATCATTGTTTTTGGATGTTATAAAGGACTCTGTATACTGAGACTTGTCATTTGGATTGATTCAAGTGGACTTGTTGGGCAATGGTGTTTGAAGATGATAGTGGAGTGTAATAGAAGAGTTTGGGGAGGAGAGGATCGATTTCAAGGTTGATTTGTGTTCTCTCTTGTTTCATTATAGTCTTGGGTTAAGTTGTACATAAAAATGGTACATTTGTGCTTGTTTAGTGTGATTTCAGTGATCAATTTGCTTGAATATCACTAAATAAATTTAGGAGTGTGCTTAGAAGCCATGAGAATCTCAAGCAAGTAGGATTGAAGGTTGTTAAAAAAGCAAAACCTATTCAGGCAAGAACTATTGATGTTTAGCGATTTTGTATTTGTGGTTCATTTTCCATGTATTTTGTTAAGCCTTCTCGAATAATTGGATGCATAATACGTAGAAACATGTATGCATATGTATAAGTGGCTCTTGATGCCATTTGTGGGGTTTAAACATGTTTTTCAAAGTTCATATAACCTTATTTATATGAAAAACGCAGCGGATATAAGATTTAAAACATGTTAATAAGATGATTATTAAACCCATTTAATATGAACCCCAAAGCCATGGATCATTATACAAAATACATACAATGACAGAAACATAAAATGTAAGAACCACAACCTTTGGAGCTGCAGAAAACCGAGATTAAAGAGATGAAAAGGATGTGTTCTTATTGCTAAACTTCAAGGTAGAAGTTCTCAAGATAGCATACCCCAAGCCTACCAACAAATCACCTTGAATGCTAGGATCTTTGACCCAATTTCCAGCTACAAAACCTTTTGTTGGCTGAAAATCTCCTTCTTTTTCTGCCCAAAACCGTGAGATTAGAGGAGAGAGTAGAGAGAGAGCTTTGGTTGTGTGTGTTCTTGGATGTGATAGAATGAATGAGTGTTCAAGTGTCCAAGACTTGCATGTCTTGGAACTAATAAAATGGGGCATCCAAGACCAAGGGGCGGCCGAAAATGGCCCCCTTTTGTTTTCCCTCTCAATTCAAATTTTATAAAAAATATACAATCACATCCCTTGTTTTATAAAATTAAAACCATTTTAATTTTATATCACTAACACATACTATTATTTGCCATTGTTTAACTAATTTAAATAATGTACAAATAATCTTTTATGAACAAATTATCTATATAATGATGTTCATCTACAAAAGCAATAATTTAGAAAATCCAATTTTCTAAATTGGTGTCATTATTTATTTGTGTGATCTTATCAACAAATAAATTACCTTTTGGTGTTTGTTTGGCTTGTTATTGGGTATGACCCGACTTGGATCATATTACACTAGCCACATCAATTTAATATGAATCTTGGGCAGATCAATACTTTCAATCTCCCACTTGCACAAGATTTATAGAAGATTGATGCAAGCAGCAAATAACGCCTAGCAACGGTTTGCTACCCCTAATGTATATGACTAAGTGCCATTCAATAACATTATCCTTTTCAAGTACCTTACTTGAATATGTTTTAGGTGAATTAATCATCTATCCTTTTGTTGCAGATGTCATGTTAAATCCAAGAGACACAGAATTGTCATTCTCTAATGATTTAACTTTAGCAGGCCTTAGACATCTAACTCTCAACGAATAAGAGGAACAAATTCCATCTCGATTACATACGTCTCTCACAATCACCTCATGTTATACCTGAACTCAACCTTATGTACTGCCTTTTCAGAACAGCAAAGAACTAAGTCAAAGTACAATACTTGGTGAATATCAAGACCCAATATGTATCTCAGGTCTGAGGATACAATGATATTCGCCTTTACTCAAAATCTCTTATGACTAATCAGCAAGATTCCATGCAGAAATAATTGAGAGCGGGTCAGTCCAATATCTATATCCCATAGATATCAATGAACCTTGGTAGCAACCTCTTGCTGTATATTCATACCATATGAATATCAACCAATCCAAGTTCATTACAGTCTTATATTTATAGTTGTTCCCACAAGTATAATCGACTGCGGACGTTTAGAATAACTTATTTATTCATGGATTTAAACATGCTAAAATAGAAGAACAAATGAAATTATAACTATATAATTAAGTCAAATAACATTAGTCCAATATCTATATGCAAAATACAACATCAAACCCAGTCACTTGAATATCTAAGTCCCATGGCACAAACATGACCCTCATGCTTTGCCTTTTCGAGGAGCTTTGTGAGTGGATCCGCAACATTTTTATCAGTGTGAACTTTGCGAATACATATCTTTCCCTTTTCAACTTCATCCCTTATGTAGTTGAACCTTCGTTCAATGTGCCGAGTCTTTTGATGAGCACGAGGTTCCTTGATTTGAGCAATCGCACCCTCGTTGTCACAAAAGATCTCTAGGGGATCCTGAATGGAAGGGATTACCCTTAGATCGGCTATGAATTTCTTCAGCCATGCAGCTTCCTGTGCTGCCATTGAAGCGGCGACGTATTCTGATTCTGTAGTGGACAACGCTACGACTTCTTGTTTTGAGCTTTTCCAAGAAACAGCTCCCCCATTCAGATTAAAGATGTACCCCGATTGAGATCGTGAATCATCTCGATCGGTTTGGAAACTCGCATCCGTGTAACCTCTTACAACGAGTTCCTCTTCACCAGACCCATAGATCAAGAACATGTCCTTAGTCCTCCTTAGGTACTTCAGAATGTTCTTGACAGCCATCCAATGACTATCACCAGGATTTTGCTGGTATCTACTTGTCATGCTTAAAGCGCATGACACGTCTGTTCTAGTGCATATCATTGCATACATGATGGATCCTATAGCAGATGCATATAGGATTGCCTTCATTCTATTTTGTTCTTCCTTTGAGCTTGGACATTGAGTCGTACTTAATATTGTCCCTCTCTGAATAGGTACATTACCTTTCTTAGAGTTCTCATCTTGAACCTTTTCAAGATTTTGTCAATGTATGCACTCTGATTTAAACCAATCAGCCGCCTTGATCTATCTCTATAGATCTTTATTCCCAGAATATAGGTGGCTTCACCAAGATCCTTGATGGAAAAACAACTTCCAAGCCAGGTTTTAATGCCTTCCAAGGTCGGAATGTCATTTCCAAATAGTAGTATGTCATCAACATATAATACTAGGAAGGTTATTATGCTCCCACTAGCCCTTTTATACACACAAGCCTCGTCAGCGTTTTTGATGAAGCCAAATTTCTTTACTTCATCATCAAAACGGTGATTCCAACTTCTTGATGCTTGTTTTAATCCATAGATTGATTTCTTTAACTTGCATACTTTGTTAGGATATTTTGGATCGACAAAACCTTCAGGCTGTACCATATAGACATCTTCCTCAAGATATCCATTTAGGAAAGCGGTTTTGACATCCATTTGCCAAATCTCATAATCATAATGAGCTGCTATGGCAAATAATATCCTTATAGACTTGAGCATTGCAACAGGTGAGAAGGTTTCATCATAATCAACCCCTTGAGTTTGAGTGAAACCCTTTGCTACAAGTCTAGCTTTGTAAGTATCCAAGTTTCCATGCATATCGGTTTTCCTTTTGAAAACCCACTTACTTCCAACTACTTTGGAATTAAGAGGTGGCACAACAAGTTCTCAAACTTGATTGTCATACATGGATTGCATCTCAACGTTCATGGCCTCAAGCCATTTATCACAATCCAAATTGGACACTGCATCATGATATGTGGTTGGTTCATCGAATCACCACGTAGCATCCATCCATAAAAAATCCGTATCTTTCAGGTGGATTACTAGTTCTACCACTTCTGCGAACGTTTTGTGTGTATTGATCAACCACTTGATCATCCTCAACATCCTCATGTTGAGTGCTAGTTTTAACCAAACGTGCATCGGGCTGTGGTTCTTGATCCTCCTCAAGATCCACTGTTCTACTGCTAGCTCCTTCCATAAGGAACTTGGCTTCTAAGAACTCACCTTTCTGGCAACAAACACCTTTCGTTCCAGTGGATCATAGAATATATCCCATAGAATCTCTAGGATATCCAACAAAGATACACTTGGTGGATCGGACATCTAATTTGTTTGGGGTGGGAGTCTTAACATAAGCCTCACAACCCCATACCCTTAAGTACGATAGGGATGGAACTCTTCCATGCCATATCTCAAAAGGTGTCTTTTCCACCTTTTTGGTTGGGGCCATATTTAGAATACGGGCCGCGGAGAGCAAAGCGAAACCCCAAAATGATAGAGACAATGTGCTTCTAGCCATCATAGATCGAACCATATCCAATAAGGTTCGATTCCTCCTCTCAGACACACCATTATGTTGTGGTGTTCTAGGTGGAGTGAGTTGTGAGATGATCCCACAACTCCTAAGATGATCTTGAAAAACATCACTCAAGTATTCACCACCTCTATCGGTGCGGAGAACTTTAATTGACTTGTTGAGTTGATTTTCTACTTCATTCTTGAAGATTTTGAACATTTCAAAAGCTTCATCTTTGTGCCTTAATAAGTACACATACCCATAGTGACTATAATCGTCGGTAAAGGTAATGAAGTATCTTTCACCATTCCTAGTCATTGGCTTAAAAGGACCACATACATCTGAATGTATGATACCTAATAAATCTTTTGCCCTTTCGTTAGTTCCACTAAAAGGTGCCTTAGTCATTTTTCCTTGTAAACAGATTCACACACATCAAATGAATCAATTCATTTGTTTTTAAAAGACCATTCTTTTGTAGTGTTTGTATACGTTTCTTGTTTATATGACCAAGACGACAATGCCAAAGGTAGGTATCACTTAAATCTAATTTGAGTCTTTTGGTGGTTGCTTGGTATATTGAGCTATCATATGTTATGTTTTCATGAAACAATTCATAAATACCATTACAAGGTATAGCCTTAAAATAAAATACATGATTTAAAGAAACATGAATATCATTGTCAACAAACTTGAAATCATAATCACATTGTCTTAAACGGGAAACAGAAATCATGTTCCTAGTCAAACTAGGAGCATATAATACATTGTTTAAAATAACTTCCAAACCACTTGGAAGCTTCAAAATGTAGTTTCCTTGGGCTTCTACGTGAACCTTTGCACCATTGCCCATGAAGAGACTTATTTCCCCTTTTGCAAAATCCTCATTTCTTTTGAACCCCTGCAACAAATTGCAAATGTGAGTTCCACATCCGGTATCTAATACCCATGTGTTAGAAGAAATAACATTGAGCTCAACATGTATCATGTAAATTATACCTGAGGTTTGCCCTGCATCCCTCTTTTCTCTCAACTCTTTGAGATAGACTGGACAATTTCTCATCCAATGTCCTATCTCACCACATTTGAAGCATGGGTCGTTTACAACAACCTTTTGCTTCTTCTCCTTGGGCTTTGGAGGTTCCGCCCTAACAGCCATCTTCCCCTTTCCTCCAACGTGCCCCTTTCCTTTGGCAACATTTGCCTTAGGAGGGGGTAGAGGCCTCTTCCTTTTCCCACCTTCATTAATGGTGAGAACGGGTAAAACCCTTTTGCCCATTCCCGCCTCAGCTGATTTGAGCATCGAATGAAGTTCATTTATGCTTTTGTCCCATCCGTTCATGTTGTAATTTATGAGAATGCCTCAAACCTTTTAGTTAGGCCATTAAGGATCAAATCCGTGGCCAACTCCTTTGATACAGGAAAATTTAGCCTTTGAAGGCGGTCGATGTGGCTTTTCATCTTAAGAACATAAGATGAAACTGATTGGGATTCCTCCATCCGACATGCATGAAGAGCTCGAACCGTTTCAAAGCGCTCCACTCTAGCTTGTTGCTGGAACGTTTCCCGCAACTGAGTGATCATGTCATAGGCTCCATGGAGCTCATACTCCTTTTGGAGTTCAGGTGTCATACTTGCCAACATAAGGCAAGAGACTTGGACGGAGTCTTCTACATACTTTACCCAATCATTATAGGCCTCCACATCCTCCTCGTTAGGTTCATCGGGGATGGGATCATCAAGGATGTAGGCCCGCTTTTCTTGCTTGAGAAAATTCTCAAGTTGCGGTACCAATCCATGAAGTTGTTAGGCGTTAGACGATCCCTTTGAAGGATCGCCCTAAGAGATTGGTTGTTTTGGTTTGGTACATCGTTATTAGCGTTGTTGTGGTCGGCCATCTACAAGATTTTACAAAGTTCATTTTAGTAATCGTTGATATAAATATGTATTTCATTTATTAATACCCTTCATGTCTCATAGACTATTATAAACAAAATTTTAGAATCCAACGTTATATTTAAACATTGGTTAGGTGACCTTTATCCCATTATTTAAATAACAAGGTAGTCATAAATGACAATTGCAACCCATTGCAACTTCTAGTAATGGGGTCGTTTGAACATCTTATGTTTATTACGGCATGTTTACCCCATCAACACCTTTTATAAAACATATTTTAGGTGATCCATTCAATATATTTTATAAATCAAGTCGTCCTACTACACACACGTGTGAGTTTACTACATAAGTGGTTAGGTGACCTTTATCCCACAAACATGGTATTCTCACCTCAAGTCACAAGTTCCCTCAAAGTGGTTAGGTGACCTTTATCCCACTAAGAGTTTGCAAGTAACCTAAGTGTTGTGTAAAAGGATGGTGCTTAACTTGTTTTCAAAAGGGTATACAATACTTGTTATAGAAAAGTCTATGTATCATATGATTGTATGCATTCAACCATATGGTATCTATTGATTCTTTTAAATAAAACCCATTTTATTTGGCAAAACATTAACCCCTTTTATAGAACCATTCAATTTAGCTTAATGATATGAGAACCAATTTCTTGTTATAGCTTGTTATAGTTGATGGTTTGTTAATCACATCCAAATATACAAAACAAAACAACATCATAAGCATTCAACCAAGTATAACCAAACAATTCATATATGCATAACAAAGCATACTAAGTTGAGCACACTTGTTTAGCCAAAACAAGTGTGCCAAAAGGTCTTGTCCTAAGGGTTAAGAACATGACACATGGTTGACAAAAGGAACTCCTACTAGAATCCACATCTTCAAGTATCCTCTTTGCCCATCTTTTCTTCAAGTCTTGATCTTGAGCATCCTTACAAAATATGTATCCTAATACATTTTTCTAGTAAAGATAAACTCCTAATCTATTTATTACAAACCATATGAATGAATAGATTACAAAACAAGACATGAAGAAACATAATAAATTATTACATGCCCAAATGAATATAACATGACAACCAATCATACAATCCAAAAGGTCAAGGCTTTGTTATGCATAATCAACAACATGAGCAAACATACATAAGAAATCGATTTTTCAGCCCCTTGTGGCCCATGTTTTTGGCCAACATAAACCAAGAACAAATGGGTTTAGAACACATAAACAATCATATAATAATCTAGAGTTTTAAAGATCCTAATATGCATAAAGTAGCATCTTTAAAACACCAAAAGGGGGCAAAATCCAGACCCTAACTCACGGATTTTTGTGTGTCAAGCAACACAAAACCGTGAGCTAGTAATGAGAAACATGTATGCATATGTATAAGTGGCTCTTGATGCCATTTGTGGGGTTTAAACATGTTTATCAAAGTTCATATAACCTTATTTATATGAAAAACGCAGCGGATATAAGATTTAAAACATGTTAATAAGATGATTATTAAACCCATTTAATATGAACCCCAAAGCCATGGATCATTATACAAAATACATACAATGAAAGAAACATAAAATGTAAGAACCACAACCTTTGGAGCTGCAGAAAACCGAGATTAAAGAGATGAAAAGGATGTGTTCTTGTGGCTAAACTTCAAGGTAGAAGTTCTCAAGATAGCATACCCCAAGCCTACCAACAAATCACCTTGAATGCTAGGATCTTTGACACCAATTTCCAGCTACAAAACACCTTTTGTTGGCTGAAAATCTCCTTCTTTTTCTGCCCAAAACCGTGAGATTAGAGGAGAGAGTAGAGAGAGAGCTTTGGTTGTGTGTGTTCTTGGATGTGATAGAATGAATGAGTGTTCAAGTGTCCAAGACTTGCATGTCTTGGAACTAATAAAATGGGGCATCCAAGACCAAGGGGCGGCCGAAAATGGCCCCCTTTTGTTTTCCCTCTCAATTCAAATTTTATAAAAAATATACAATCACATCCCTTGTTTTATAAAATTAAAACCATTTTAATTTTATATCACTAACACACACTATTATTTGCCATTGTTTAACTAATTTAAATAATGTACAAATAATCTTTTATGAACAAATTATCTATATAATGATGTTCATCTACAAAAGCAATAATTTAGAAAATCCAATTTTCTAAATTGGTGTCATTATTTATTTGTGTGATCTTATCAACAAATAAATTACCTTTTGGTGTTTGTTTGGCTTGTTATTGGGTATGACCCGACTTGGATCATATTACACTAGCCACATCAATTTAATATGAATCTTGGGCAGATCAATACTTTCATAATTCATTTATCAAACATTGAGTTCATTAGTAAGATCGAATTCGATTCGTTCCGTAACTGTAAACAGTTTCTTGATTCTCATTGAGTGAATACGAGTTGTTCCTTAATCCTTTACAACTGGAATCATTGTTTTTGGATGTTATAAAGGACACTGTATACTGAGACTTGTCATTTGGATTGATTCAAGTGGACTTGTTGGGCAATGGTGTTTGAACACGATAGTGTAGTGTAATAGAAGAGTTTAGGGGAGAGAGGACTGATTTAAAGGTTGATTTGTGTTATCTCTTGTTTGATTATAGTCTTGGGTTAAGGTGTACATAAAAATGGTCCATTTGTGCTTTTTTAGTGTGATTTCAGTGATCAATTTGGGTGAATATAACTATATAATTTTGGAGTGTGTTTAGAAGCCATGAGAATCTCAACTAAGTAGGTTTGGAGGTTGTTAACAAAAGCAAAAACTATTCAGGCAAGAACTATTGATGTTTAGCGTTTTTGTACTTTTGGTTCATTTTCCATGTATTTTGTTAAGACTTCTCGAATAACTGGATGCATAAATACGTAGTTACTAAATTGATTGTGAAATATAAGAATGTATAACCTTTTTTTCATTTTAGTTAACTTCTAATTCATTTATCACACATTGAGTTTCATTAGTAAGATCGAATTAGATTCGTTGCGTAACTGTAAACAGTTTCTTGATTCTCATTGAGTGAATACGAGTTGTTCCTTAATCCATTACAACTAGAATCATTGTTTTTGGATGTTATAAAGGACACTATATGCTGAGACTTGTCATTTGGATTGATTCAAGTGGACTTTTGGGCAATGGTGTTTGAAGACGATACTGGAGTGTTATAGAAGAGTTTGGGGAGGAGAGGATTGATTTCAAGGTTGATTTGTGTTGTCTTTTGTTTGATTATAGTCTTGGGTTAAGGTGTACATAAAAATGGTACATTTGTGCATGTTTAGTATGATTTCAGATATCAATTTGGGTGAATATAACTAAATAAATTTAGGAGTGTGCTTAGAAGCCATGAAAATCTCAACCAAGTAGGTTTGGAGGTTGTTAACAAAAGCAAAAACTATTTAGGCAAGAACTATTGATGTTTAGCGTTTTCGTATTTATGGTTCATTTTCCATGTATTTTGCTAAGCCTTCTCGAATAACTAGATGCATAAATACGTTATTACTAAATTGATTGTGAAATATAAGAATGTATAACCATTTTTCGTTTTAGTTAACTTCTAATTCATTTATCACACATTAAGTTTCATTAGTAAGATCAAATTAGAATCGTTCCATAACTCTAAACAGTTTCTTGATTCTCATTGAGTGAATACGAGTTGTTCCTTATCCTTTACAACTGGAAACATTGTTTTTGGATGTTATAAAGGACACTGTATACTGAGACTTGTCATTTGGATTGATTCAAGTGGACTTGTTTTGCAATGGTGTTTGAAGACAATAGTGGAGTGTTATAGAAGAGTTTGGGGAGGAGAGGATTGATTTCAAGGTTGATTTGTGTTGTCTTTTGTTTGATTATAGTCTTGGTTAAGGTGTACATAAAAATGGTACATTGTGCATGTTTAGTATGATTTCAATGATCAATTTGGGTGAATATAACTAAATAAATTTAGGAGTGTGCTTAGAAGCCATGAAAATCTCAACCAAGTAGGTTTGGAGGTTGTAACAAAAGCAAAAACTATTTAGGCAAGAACTATTGGTGTTTAGCGTTTTCGTACTTGCGGTTCATTTTCCATATATTTTGTTAAGACATCTCGAATAACTGGATACATAAATACGCAGTTACTAAATTGATTGTGAAATATAAGAATGTATAACCTTTTTTCATTTTAGTTAACTTCTAATTCATTTATCACACATTGAGTTTCATTAGTAAGATCGAATTTGATTCGTTCCGTAACCGTAAACAGTTTCTTGATTCTCATTGAGTGAATACGAGTTGTTCCTTAATCCTTTACAACTGGAATCATTATTTTTGAATGTTATAAAGGACTCTGTATACTGAGACATGTCATTTGGATTAATTCAAGTGGACTTGTTGGGCAATGGTGTTTGAACACAATAGTGTAGTTTAATAGAAGAGTTTGGGGAGGAGAGGATCGATTTTAAGGTTGATTTATGTTATCTCTTGTTTGATTATAGTCTTGGGTTAAGGTGTACATAAAAATGGTCCATTTGTGCTTGTTTAGTGTGATTTCAGTGATCAATTTGGGTGAATATAACTAAATAAATTTTGGAGTGTGCTTAGAAGCCATGAGAATCTCAGCTAAGTAGGTTTGGAGGTTGTTAACAAAAGCAAAAACTATTCAGGCAAGAACTATTGATGTTTAGCGTTTTCGTACTTGTGGTTCAATTTCCATGTATTTTGTTAAGACTTCTTGAATAACTGGATGCATAAATACGTAGTTACTAAATTGATTGGGAAATATATGAATGTATAACCTCTTTTCATTTTAGTTAACTTCTAATTCATTTATCACACATTGAGTTTCATTAGTAAGATCGGATTAGATTCGTTCCGTAACTGTAAACAGTTTCTTGATTCTCATTGAGTGAATACGAGTTGTTCCTTAATCCTTTACAACTTGAATCATTGTTTTTGGATGTTATAAAGGACACTGTATACTGAGACTTGTCATTTGGATTGATTCAAGTGCACTTGTTGGGCAATGGTGTTTGAAGACGATAGTGGAGTGTAATAAAAGAGTTTGGGGAGGAGAGGATCGATTTCAAGGTTGATTTGTGTTATCTCTTGTTTGATTATAGTCTTGGGTTAAGGTGTACATAAAAATGGTACATTTGTGCTTGCTTAGTGTGTTTTCAGTGATCAATTTGCGTTTATATAACTAAATAAATTTAGGAGTGTGCTTAGAGGCCATGAAAATCTCAACCAAGTAGGTTTGGAGGTTGTTAAAAAAAGCAAAAACTATTTAGGCAAGAACTATTGATGTTTAGCATTTTCGTATTTGTGGTTCATTTTCCATGTATTTTGTTAAGCCTTCTCGAATAACTAGATGCATAAATACGTAGTTACTAAATTGATTGTGAAATCTTAGAATGTATCACCTTTTTTCTTTTTAGTTAACTTCTAATTCATTTATCATACATTGAGTTTCATTAGTAATATCGTATTCGATTCGTTCCGTAACTATAAACAGTTTCTTGATTCTCATTGAGTGAATACGAGTTGTTCCTTAATCCTTTACAACTGGAATCATTATTTTTGGATGTTATAAAGGACTCTACATACTGAGACTTGTCATTTGGATTGATTCAAGTGGACTTGTTGGGCAATGGTGTTTGAAGACAATAGTGGAGTGTTATAGAAGAGTTTGTGGAGGAGAGGATTGATTTCAAGGTTGATTTGTGTTGTCTTTTGTTTGATTATAGTCTTGGGTTAAGGTGTACATAAAAATGGTACATTTGTGCATGTTTAGTATGATTTCAGTGATCAATTTGGGTGAATATAACTAAATAAATTTAGGAGTGTGCTTAGAAGCCATGAAAATCTCAACCAAGTAGGTTTGGAGGTTGTTAACAAAAGCAAAAACTATTTAAGCAAGAACTATTGATGTTTAGCATTTTCGTATTTGTGGTTCATTTTCATGTATTTTGTAAAGCCTTCTCGAATAACTAGATGCATAAATACGTTATTACTAAGTTGATTGTGAAATATAAGAATTTATAACTAATTTTCGTTTTAGTTAACTTTTAATTCATTTATCACACATTGAGTTTCATTAGTAAGATCGAATTAGATTCGTTCCATAACTGTAAACAGTTTCTTGATTCTCATTGAGTGAATACGAGTTGTTCCTAATCCTTTACAACTGGAATCATTATTTTTGTATGTTATAAACGACTCTGCAGACTGAGACTTGTCATTTGGATTGATTCAAGTGGACTTGTTGGGCAATGGTGTTTGAACACGATAGTGGAGTTTAATAGAAGCGTTTGGGGAGGAGTGGATCGATTTCAAGGTTGATTTGTGTATCTCTTGTTTGATTATAGTCTGGGTTAAGGTGTACATAAAAATTGTACATTTGTGCCTGTTTAGTGTGATTTCAGTGATCAATTTGGATGAATTTAACTAAATAAATTTAGGAGTGTGTTTAGAAGCTATGAAAATCTCAACCAATTGGTTTGGAGGTTGTTAACAAAAGCAAAAACTATTCAGGAAAGAACTATTGATGTTTAGCGTTTTCGTATTTGTGGTTCATTTTCCATGTATTTTGTTAAGCCTTCTCGAATAACTAGATGCATAAATACGTAGTTACTAATTGATTGTGAATATAAGAATGTATAACCTTTTTTCGTTTTTGTTAACTTCTATTCATTTATCACACATTGAGTTTCATTAGTAAGATCGAATTCGATTCGTTCCGTAACTATAAACAGTTTCTTGATTCTCATTGAGTGAATATGAGTTGTTCCTTAATCCTTTACAATTGGATTCTTATTTTTGGATGTTATAAAGGACTCAACATACTGAGACTTGTCATTTGGATTGATTCAAGTGGACTTGTTGGGCAATTGTGTTTGAAGACAATAGTGGAGTGTTATAAAAGAGTTTGGGGAGGAGAGGATTGATTTCAAGGTTGATTTGTGTTGTCTTTTGTTTGATTATAGTCTTGGGTTAAGGTGTACATAAAAATGGTACATTTGTGCATGTTTAGTATGATTTCAGTGATCAATTTGGGTGAATATAACTAAAGAAATTTAGGAGTCTGCTTAGAAGCCATGAAAATCTCAACCAAGTAGGTTTGGAGGTTGTTAACAAAAGCAAAAACTATTTAGGGAAGAACTATTGATGTTTAGCATTTTCGTATTTGTGGTTCATTTTCCATGTATTTTGTTAAGCCTTGTCGAATAACTAGATGCATTAGTACGTAGTTACTAATTGATTGTGAAATATAAGAATGTATAACCTTTTTTAGTTTTAGTTAACTTCTAAATCATTTATCACACATTGAGTTTCATTAGTAAGATCGAATTGATTTCGTCCGTAACTATAAACAGTTTGTTGATTCTCATTGAGTGAATACGAGTTGTTCTTAATCCTTTACAACTAGAATCATTATTTTTGGATGTTATAAACGACTCTGCATACTGAGACTTGTCATTTGGATTGATTCAAGTGGACTTGTTGGGCAATGGTGTTTGAACACGATAGTGGAGTGTAATAGAAGAGTTTGGGGAGGAGTGGATCGATTTCAAGGTTGATTTGTGTTATCTCTTGTTTGATTATAGTCTTGGGTTGAGGTGTACAAAAAAATGTTACATTTGTGCTTGTTTAGTGTGATTTCAGTGATCAATTTGGGTGAATATAACTAAATAAATTTAGGAGTGTGCTTAGAAGCCATGAGAATCTCAACTAAGTAGGTTTGGAGGTTGTTAACAAAAGCAAAAACTATTCAGGCAAGAACTATTGATGTTTAGCGTTTTCGTATTTGTGCTTCATTTTCCAAGTATTTTGTTAAGCCTTCTCGAATAACTGGATGCATAAATACGTAGTTACTAAATTGATTGTGAAATATAAGAATGTATAACCTTTTTACGTTTTAGTTAACTTCTAATTCATTTATCACACATTGAGTTTCATTAGTAAGATTGAATTCGATTCGTTCCGTAACTATAAACAGTTTCTTGATTCTCATTGAATGAATACGAGTTGTTCCTTAGTCCTTTACAACTGGAATCATTATTTTTGGATGTTATAAAGGACTTTGCATACTGAGACTTGTCATTTGGATTGATTCAAGTGGACTTGTTGGGCAATGGTGTTTGAAGACAATAGTGGAGTGTTATAGAAGAGTTTGGGGAGGAGATGATTGATTTCAAGGTTGATTTGTGTTGTCTTTTGTGACATCCGTCACCTTAAGGTCCGTCGAACGAGATAAATAACATGGAAATATTTTTAATTAATCTTCCTTTTTCTTCATGAACTCCTGCTTTACGGAATCATGTCTGCTTATTTTTCCCTTGTGCCTGTACTTCCTTCGAGAACGTGTGTTAAGCATAAAACTTTTATAAAATTTCATCACCATTACCACCAAATATATCATTTTTAATTTCGACCATTGTCATTAATAAAACCATTTTAGGCTATCAAATGCCATTAAACATGCTTTTAACCGTAATATAACGAACATTTTAATATCGTAATCAAACGAAATAAATTTTTGGGAAACTCGAGGGTTAAGTGCAGGGACTAAACTTGCAATTTTGCAAACTTGGGCTGGGTATATAAACCCCATTCCCAGCCATTTATCCTCATCTTCATCTTCTTCACCTTCAACATTTTCTCCACTTTCTCTCTCGATCTAGCACCAAAAATCGTCACGGTTTGTCGCGTTTTCACTGCCAAATCTTGGTTATCATCGTGTATACGCGTTCCTAGCAGTTAGACAACCTTGTTCAACCCGTTTTTGGTTCGGTTTTACTGCTGCGTTTTCTAGGGTTTCGGGTGCTAGGGTTCATCCGAGCACATGAGGTCGAGTGGGTGCGTGTGAGGTCTTTCTGCTTGTGTTTCATGTTTGTGTATGTTGTTGAGTGTTTCTGGAGGTCCTCGTGGTATAAAACCCGCGCTAGAGCAGCTTGGGGGCTGCTCAGCCCGACCACAGTCGCAATTCTGCAGTTCGGGCGACTGGGTCTGTCATGCGATTGAGCCGTGCGACTGAGTGAGTCGTGCGACTGAATCATGCGTCTAAGTCAATCGTGCGACTGAGTCGTGCGACTAGGCATGTCGTGCGACTGGGTGTTTGTATGCGATTGAGTCATGCGTGTGGATGATTGTGTGCGATTGAGTCAGGTGACCGACTGAGTGTATGCGATTGTGCGTGTTTCGCATGACTGGAGTCCAATCGCACGAATGAAGGTTCAATCACACGAAAGTAGCTAATTCGCACGATTGAGGGTTGATTCGTGCGCATGGAGGTTGGGTCGTGCGAATGTGTGTGTTGTGTGGTGCGACTGAGTCCAATCGCACGAATGAAGGTTCAATCGCACGAAAGTAGCTAATTCGCACGATTGAAGGTTGATTCGTACGAATGGAACGTGGGTCGAGCGTCTAGTCTTGTTGTGTGACTGATGATGAGTGTGAATTTCCCTTGAACGTTTGATGATGATAAGGCAACATCAGTAAAGGTGTCATTGCTTGACCCCAAAGATTTAGGGTCAACGCTATCAACATGCACATACTATTTCAATTGAAATAAACCTAACATTTTACAATTACCGACAACCCATTTGAAACTGCAAATACTTAACAAGTGTCATCTTTCATAACGATGAGATCTTTACAAGGATGTCATAAACAATGACGACTACTCGTAGTACTTGGATCTACATAAGATCTGATACGTGTGTCCGCTTGTGTGTGTGTGCCACCCACGACCGAACCGATACAACCCGAACCGACCAAACATTACTATACGCTTTATACATGTCATTAATGCTTGACCATAACTGTCAATAGGTGTTTGACCGATCATTGCATTCAACTGTTGGAAATCTCGACCTTTCATACTTACCACTTAACATGTGAGTTTCGTGGCCCCTTTTTATGCTTATACTATTTTACAAACATTTACAAACATGGGGGAAAAGTATGCTCGCCCGTTTCTATGCTGTACTACATACATACAATTTTCATACAAGGAATCAACGTGATACTGTGTTGCAAGTACTTATCTTATACATGCTTGGGTCTGCTGTGTGGTTCTATCTTTGCAACTATTTAATTCCAGTGTGGGAACCGACGGTTAGGTATTGGTAGTACTACTGGGTTGACACCCCCACCCTCGTGTTGGTATACTAGTAGTACCAACAATAGCCAGGTACGGGTCTTGGGTGAATATACGCCGACAATTTCTTTGTGTACGTCGCTAGGTTTGGTTGCAAAGCTCATGTCATGTGATTTTACTTGTGTATATAACTGTATTCACGGTATTCCATATCATTTACTTTATACAGCATCACTTACACTTTTATTACTTAAACCTGCGAGCTCACCAACAATTTTGTTGACCATTTTGAGCATATCTTTTCAGGTGATCAAGCTAGCTGAGGTTCTAGGTGTGCTGCCTTAGTGGAGACCCTAGGGTGCATTTTTGGACTAAACATGTTTGACAAACAGTTATTTTGAACAATGTTGAACTATGTAAACAATTACAATCTTTTGAAACTTGTTCCCGGGTTGTGGGAAATTACATTACAATTTCATCTTTATGTGATCATGTAAATCGCTTATTCTATTATGCATATGGCTATGTTGTCGTGAACATCGACTATACACGACACAAGTCCCCTTGTTGTCGGGTGTCGTCATGACACGCTTGTCATCATTTTATTATTGCATCTCTATCGCTTAGCATGTGTTATGACGATTCCCGTCTCGTCGCAACCCCGTGTTTCCGCTCTTAGCGGGGGTGTGACATCTTTGTTTGATTATAGTCTTGGGTTAAGGTGTAGATAAAAATGGTACATTTGTGCTTGATTAGTGTGATTTCAGTGATCAATTTGGGTTTATATAACTAAATAAATTTAGGAGTGTGCTTAGAGGCCATGAAAATCTCAACAAGTAGGTTTGGAGGTTGTTAACAAAAGCAAAAACTATTTAGGCAAGAACTATTGATGTTTAGCGTTTTCGTATTTGTCGTTCATTTTCCATGTATTTTGTTAA
Organism: Flaveria trinervia; assembly: GCA_025506515.1. Taxonomy (NCBI): domain Eukaryota; kingdom Viridiplantae; phylum Streptophyta; class Magnoliopsida; order Asterales; family Asteraceae; genus Flaveria; species Flaveria trinervia. The sequence goes on along the minus strand of JACCIX010000761.1, from coordinate 1,162 downwards.
GCCTTCTCGAATAACTAGATTCATAAATACGTAGTTACTAAATTGATTGTGAAATATAAGAATGTATCACCTTTTTTTCTTTTTAGTTAACTTCTAATTCATTTATCACACATTGAGTTTCATTAGTAAGATCGAATTCGATTCGTTCGGTAACTATAAACAGTTTCTTGATTCTCATTGAGTGAATACGAGTTGTTCCTTAATCCTTTACAACTGGAATCATTATTTTTGGATGTTATAAAGGACTCTGCATATTGAGACTTGTCATTTGGATTGATTCAAGTGGACTTGTTGGGCAATAGTGTTTGAAGACAATAGTGGAGTGTTATAGAAGAGTTTGGGGAGGAGAGGATTGATTTCAAGGTTGATTTGTGTTGTCTTTTGTTTGATTATAGTCTTGGGTTAAGGTGTACATAAAAATGGTACATTTGTGCATGTTTAGTATGATTTTAGTGATCATTTAGGTAAATATAACTAAATAAATTTAGGAGTGTGCTTAGAAGCCATGAAAATCTCAACCAAGTAGGTTTGGAGGTTGTTAACAAAAGCAAAAACTATTTAGGCAAGAACTATTGATGTTTAGCATTTTCGTATTTGTGGTTCATTTTCCATGTATTTTGTTAAGCCTTCTCGAATAACTAGATGCATAAATACGTTATTACTAAATTGATTGTGAAATATAAAAATGTATAACCAATTTTCGTTTTAGTTAACTTTTAATTCATTTATCACACATTGAGTTTCATTAGTAAGATCGAATTAGATTCGTTCCGTAACTGTAAACAGTTCCTTGATTCTCATTGAGTGAATTCGAGTTGTTCCTTAATCCTTTACAATTGGAATCATTATTTTTGGATGATATAAAGGACTCTGCATACTGAGACTTGTCATTTGGATTTATTCAAGTGGACTTGTTGGGCAATGGTGTTTGAAGACAATAATGGAGTGTTATAGAAGAGTTTGGGGAGGAGAGGATTGATTTCAGGTTGATTTGTGTTGTCTTTTGTTTGATTATAGTCTTGGGTTAAGGTGTACATAAAAATGGTACATTTGTGCATGTTTAGTATGATTTTAGTGATCAATTTGGATGAATATAACTAAATAAATTTCGGAGTGTGCTTAGATGCCATGAGAATCTCAACCAAGTAGGTTTGGAGGTTGT